>MJUU01015562.1:52029-80786 GCA_002080025.1 Modiolus philippinarum | reverse complement strand
CGAAACATAGTTTACTATTTGATCCTTTAAGAAATCATATTTTGAGCACCTTCTCTGCAACAACTGAAGCCAATTCAATAAAACTTTACAGAAATGGTGTTTGAGAAGACCTTCACAAAAATTACTAATTTCTTAAACATGGCTGCCAACATAGTTTAACATTCGATCCCTTGGGAAAATGATCCTTTTCATTATCTGCTATGGAAACTTTGAAGCAAATTTAACTATTGTGCTGCAATAATGTTTGTAAGGTTCTTATTCCAATTGGATCTGCAAAAAAAAAACTTGCACATTGTTCAATATTAATTTTGACCCTATGGGAAGAAACATTTTTGGTCCTCAGCATAGGCATAGATGAGAAGCATTTTGTCAGGTGAGCGATACAAGCTCAGTCTCTTGAGTCCTATTTCATGTAATACGGGTATATGTATATAAATATACACATAGAGGTATCGCAAGAAGTGCTGTTTTGTCTTTGTCCAAGTTACTCTGTGCGCATATTTCAAATCCTTGTTAATGGTCATGTTTTGCCCATAAAGATATTTGGTAACACAAATTGTTAACAACCGGCTTTTATCAGCAAACTAGTACATGCCAATATTCTACAACACACAATACGGGTGTTATGCGTGAGGAAGGAACTGATCACCCTTCTAGAGCACCGAGTTTATCCCAGTTTTGTGTTTGTTAAGGGTTCGTGTGGCTTGGTTGTTTGTTTCTTGTGTTTGAATTGTGTTGTTTTGGTTGTTCGTGTTTTGTTATTTGTGTTTGAATTGTGTTGTTTAAAGTTATGTCTACTGTTTGTTTGCCATGGTATTGTCTACTTGAACTTGAATAGCTCACTTAAATTGAAGAAATACTCTCATATGTATCTAAACACTTTATACTTTTAACAATAAAGCTTCAAAGCATATGTCTTTGAGTAATGGGTAACACATGGCGTGCCTTCACAAGTATATTACACATACACGCAAAAATTAAACATACAATTGTCAACTGAACAAACATATATGCATGCTGTTAGTATCAACGTAACAATTGAATCAGTTCAAAACACAGAGTCTGCATCCTTTGGCCTCTGTAAGTCCCGCTTCAGAAGTTTCAGAAGTTCTTCAAATTCATTGCAACAAACTTTTCGTTCACACCCATACAACTCCAAGCATATTCTGACGTCGTCTTTGTTGTACTATAATCCCGAGCGCCTACTGTTTGTAGGTATACTATGTAGGTTCCAATGGTAGGCCATTCGGTCGAGTTCTGCTTGGATCACATCTATACAACAGTACTTCAAGCATTCGACGTGAAGTGGGTCACAGACGTCATATTTATTGATATCTCTTAAATTCTAAAATAAATTATTCCACCAATTAATTCCTTGGCGGCGTAACAATCCCCAAAATGCTTCTAAGCGCTGGTTTGTTGTACTTTTTCCGTGCATAAAACTCTTCATCTTTGCCATCGAATCCCTTGCAAAATAACGAAAGAAAGGTTGCAACAAGCAGAGCATTGCGTTTTCTGTCCCCATATCACACCTTAAAAGTCGAGGGGTGCAACCAATTTTATTCAACGTTTCCAAATAGTATGTAGCAATAAGCTTAGAACTTTTGTTGCTTGATGACACTTCAAACCAAAGAATCCGTCGACTGTACCAATCAATAGCTGCATGGATACAGAAGCCAAATGGTGCTTACTTGTCATAACAGTCTACGTGCCAAATATAATTTGGACCGAGAGCATAATACTTTTTTCTACGAAGACATCTTGCTTTCCTTAACGCCACTCCTTGCGGATCAATTTGACTCATAACCGGTAAACATCGTCCCTTTTCACTCGTGCATGGTGATCTAAAGTCAGACGCCGCCACATTGATCGGTGGTCTATACATTCCCCACTGTTTTTTCTCATAAGTAACACACACACTATGTCTTTGTACAAAAACCCTTGATGGAAGTAATTCTTGATTATTTCCAGTCGAGATACTGCTCTTCCTGGCTGAAAATGATAAGGAACTACAGCTTCTGTCAGACAAATAAGAATAAATAATCCTAAAAGAAAGTAAGATGTACAGGTGATAATTTTGATTGTACCTCTGATTGGTTTCAGCCTTGAACAACGCATTCCAAAATGGATTCTTCAATTATCCCGCCTTGAAATTCCCGCTTTCGAAAGTTAAATATAAGAAGTCGAAAGACAAAATGTCCCTTTACGGCTTACGTAAAAAGTCAGAAGTCAAAAGTCAAAAGACAAAAGTCAATAGTCAAAAGGTTGAAAGTCAAAAGTTAAAAGTCAAAATGTCCCCCGACGGCTTGCGTAAAAAGTCAATAGTCAAAACTTAAAAGTCAGAAGTAGTAAGTAAAAAGTTAAAAGTCAAAATGGCCCTCCAAGGCTTCCGTACTTCTTAGTACATAGTTTATCTTAATACAGGGCCATAAAATGTATCTGTCCACTCTGGTAACACTTTACACTCATATTTAAAAGGCTTTATAGTGATGGAGCAATTCAAAACCTAAGGTTTCTGTTTGCCAATCCGTAAAAAGCCCAAAGAAGACGAGAAAAAAAGGAAAATAATTACCATTACTCGATCCATTGCTTATCGTTTCGAAAATACGGAAACTCTTCCCCGTGTTTTTCAAAGCAAAAGAGAAGAAAGAAATTTTCCGACTTACATATGTATAAAAATATCTGGATGGCTTTCTTTAACAATATGCTATGATTTGTACTTTTTGTAAACAAAATTTAATGTACTTTCATTTTATACCAACTTTTCATGAATGAAACTACTTATAGATATTACAAGGAAAAAAGGACAAAACTGAGAAAACGAAAAGATGTTCAAAGATCTGTTTTGTTGGTCTGTTTAAATGTGATAGTTTGGTCATTTAGACATGTCAACATCACCCTTCAATGTTGTATGTTAGAGAAAGAACATTAAAAGGTCAGCAACAATTGTCAGAAAATTGAAATAAGATGTACACGGGGTTCTTTAAACCATTTAAGTTACACAATTTCACTAAAAGTATTTACATTTTCGTTTATTTTGAAGAGGATTTTAGCGAACATGAAAAAGTGGGTGGGGTTCATAAATGGAGAGGAGCGTTTGGAGGGTCATTTCAGCCTATGGCCTTTATGGTGTAAAACATAAAACACAGAATGGAACTTTGAAGGATGACCTGCCAGACACGATTTATAGATTCTTTTTTGCATCCTCATTACTTACAATTTCTTATTTCAAAAGAATTTAAAAGGCTTTTTATAACCCTCACTAGATTTTTTTTTAAATTACTTCAAAACGATTGGAGTAAAGAAAATACCAAAGTTACTGTTCATTTGTTTCTGCATATACGCATTCTGACAACTTATTTCTCACTTTTGAGACAGGTCATTTCCTATTTTTAGCGATGTGAGATTTTTTTCTCACTTTTGAGACAGGACAGTTCCTATTTTTAGCGGTGTGAGATTTCCTTGTCTTGTACCCCCCGGTACAAGACAGAAATTACCAAGCAACGTATTCAGACGTCATTGACGTCGCTTAGGAACGTCGGATGTCAAGTACGGCTTGGTGGTAAATAAATCGTAGTTCGTGATTACAAAAGTGAGAAAATAAATCAAACACCGTTGAAAATGCAAGATTTAGAAATCTCAGACACCCTCGGGTAAGATTTCAATGGTTCTCTGACTCGGCAAGCCTCGTCAGAGAAATATTGAAATCTTACCCTTGGGTGTCTGAGAATTCTCGATCTTGCACTTTCCCCGGTGTTAGATTCATACAGTCTCTTCAGTGCAGATCAAATCAAAATATTTTTAAGACCATAAACCAAACTATGTGTAAGAGCTGACAGAGAACAAATAATCGAGTAAGTAATAAACTCAAAATCTTTGATGAGCTGCTAAATACAACCAACACATGGAATATTGTAAACGCTTCGAAACAGGTAAAAGGGTTTTTGTTGACACTTTGTCAAGGAATTACATAATTAATTTTTTGCTTCGCAACCGAGATTAACTCCCGACCAACGTGTTTTGGTTAATCGATAGACCCAATAAATACAGGTGTTCAGTTAACCAGGTATTCCCTCTCTGTTTTCGACTCAAATTTTCTGTTAAAATAACATCGAAGGGTAATGGAAAACTGTTTAACCCTTTGTTGTAAAATTATGGTAATGCACACCATGAAGCGGCAAAAAATTAGCTTTCCATTGGTGTATGCCATGTCATCCTTTAACATTTACTTAATAAAATATTTGGAGAAAAGTCGCGGCAAATTTTGTTGTGGCAATTTTAATATGTGCCACACGTGTATTGTTTTTTTATGCATTAGCAGCATAATATGTTATGCATTAGCAGATTAATATGGTTGCTAAAAGCAATTTGTTTCAAGGTAGGCCATTTTATAGTGTGTTTGATAAAATTTCTATTTGGCAGACACCGACATACAAAACCTGTTTTTGTTGTTGTTGTTGCTGCAGTTGTTGTTTTTGCCCCGAGAATGCCAGTTACATAGATGCTATAGTTCGAATAGAAGCGGAAATCTCGAAAAATTTTCGAATTAGTTAAAAACCTAACAACAGTGCATTTGAATTATTTTTAAAATAGGTCGGGAATATGACGGCTTGCATAAAATATTCTGTGTTGGGTTGTGTGTTCTGGATACTGCCGTACGCCTTATGGATTTTCCTTACTGGTCTCTCCCTCTAATTGCTTCGGACTTTTGTTGTCAGTTTTATTTATTAGTGTAAACATATTTTATTAATTAATTGCTACAAATAATACAAAGCACAAATATATAAATACACACACATATTAACAAAACCAATTAATTAATGGGGTTCGAAAACACGTTTAGAAAAACTTTTATAAATTCGTATCCCTTAAATGCAGTCAGTTCTTTCATGAATTAACCATGTGTAGAGAACAGAATTACTATATGTGCCAGGTATATAAGTACAAAAAGTAAAAAGAGGATAAGTGAATCTAAGATGTGAATCTTATGCTACTTATAATAAATTTCTGGACTGTTAGAAAAATTTCCTTGTTTTGATTGTTAGTAGGGTCTTGTGAGCCAAAAAGTAGTACTTGTACGGATAGGGGAGTAAACCGGTTTAGAGGAACTATGTAGCGCTCTCTCAATTCAGTATACCGAGGACATATAAGTAAATAATGGTTACTATCCTCGACTAATCCACACTTTTATTTATCGCTCATATAATAGTTAAAAGGTAGAAAAACAGTTTTGGATAATATTTAATTCTTCCCGAAATTGATACGTTGAATAGACATTGTCAATGGAGAAGCAGTTTTCGTCATACATATTATGATTGTAAGTGTCATCATAAGTTAACTTACACTATTGTTAATTCTGGGTCATTTTAATATGAATTGCATATGAACTGATGCATTCTTAACTTAATGAAAAACTTTTGTTTTGATAAACTCTGATGAAAAAAACTATACAACTTTAATTTCAAAATAAGAACGTAGTTCATTTATTTCCTTTTTGTGCTTGTAAAGAAAAGATACTTCCGACTTAAGGTAGTAGACCTAGGTTAAGGAAGATAACTCTTTAAGTCAATTAGGCGTTTGAAGCAGTATGTTTTATTGATGCTTTTAAAGCATTGATGTAGAAAGGATTTAAATTCATCTATGTTTCTTTGAAGCTTTGAATATATTTTTGAAATTGATTAAAATAAACCTACAAGTGATTTTAAGAGTAATGTCTCTTAACCCAGGTTAACCTCCTTATTGTTCAATGATTTGCCTTTCTTTTCAGTTTCATATTCATTTCAACATATAATTCTAATGATTAGAGCTTGTTACTTTTCACAAAATCATTGCTGGGAGCTGGATTTGGCCTCGATATTTTTTTGTAATGAGTTCTTCTTTTGGATTATTGCTTTCCATTTCATTTTATTCTAATAATGTTGATGAGAGTTTACTCTTGAAACAAGTGTATAGCATGACAAAATTTATTGTTTATTATGCAGCATGTGTAATTTTAAGGCCCACATCGAGATGTAGGCGCCCAAAAGTTTCATTTTGTCGCAGATTGTTTGGCTTGTACCGAAAGGATTGATTTGAAATTTGGTCTGAATCTTGGCAACGATTAGTTGTATTGACTTTGTGATTTTCAAGTTTGTTAGGTGTTCACTTTCTGTTTGCCGATACTTTGATCTTAAACTATAAACCAAATTTTCGTCAGATTTCTTGGCTTGTACTGGTAGAAATGATTTTAATTTTGCCTGAAGCTTGGTAATGATGAATTGTTTTGTGCAAACGATTTTCGGGTCTTCTTCTTGACTATTTTCTGTTACTGATACTTTGACTTTTTAAACTTTGAACCAAATTTTCGTCCAAAATTTCTTCGCTTGTATCAGTGTGAATGATTTGAAATTTGGTCAGAAGCATGGAAATGACGAATCGTATTGTGTAAGCGACTTTCAAGTGGTCCACTTACTGTTTGTCGATACTTTGATTTTTAACTAAAAACCAAAATTTTCGTCAAAAATTTCTTGGTTTGTATCAGTCGGAATGATTTGAAAAATGGTCTTGAAATTTGAAAAGTATAAGTTGCCTTGTATAAGCGATTTTCAGGTCTGTCATCCAACTACTTCCTTGCTTATACTTTAAAGCAAATTTTCATCAAAGATTTCTTTGCTTCTATCAGTGGGAATAATTTGATGTTAGTCTGAAGCTAAGAAATACTATGGATTAATAAAACTTCAAGAAATCGTTGTGTTCAGCAAATTACTGTATTAACACAATGCTGTTGTAAACTGAATTTGAATCCAAACTTATCTGCATATTACTTTTACCCATAATCGCCCATCCGACAACCGAAGTTTCGACATGCTCTACTTGTTATATGAAATCTCTGGGTTGATGAAACGGCTAATGAGAGGTTACTTCTTGAATACGTGCACAGCTTAACAAAATATACTGTTCATTATGCAACATGGCTTTTTTGTATCTTGTTACAATGTAGCAATACGACCGAATTGTGCCATGGCCGGCAATCTTTCTAAGAATTCATATTCTGTGATGAGAGAAGCAACTCTCAAAGCAATGTAATTTTTCGGGCCAAACAATGGTTGCTGATGTAAATACCTGTCACTTTAGTTTAGCAAATTACAGCTTCCATCTTTTAAGCTTCTCAAATTTCAGCTTCATCTTTGTATATTTTGTACAAATTCCATTTTATTTATTATTATTTTTTTTTTTGTAAATGCTACTTTTATGACTCATAAAAGTGGAGTTGGTAAAACAATTCCTGTGTTTGAGATGTATGCTCTTTATTTTTCTTAGACATGGTGTACTTGTACATGAGATTATATTTCATGTGTACACTTTGTTTATAATTATTATCTAAATTTATGTAAATTCCAAAACTAAGGTTTAACTCCTTCTATCGTCCTTAGCAATATTTGATATTACTGATTATTCAGATTTCGTTTGGTTTATTCATTTTTTGTACTGTTCTTTTTTTAATCGTGGATTTCCTATGTTTGGGTTCTAGTTCGAAATGGCCATATAACTCTTGCAATTAAAATTAATTGCAGTTGGAGTTAACATTTGTGTTATGGTCTCATTTTCATTTACTCCATATCCTTTCGTAAAGTCATAATGTTGTACAATTGAAAAATATGGCACGATGAAACCTTTTAACTAGGAATAAATGCAATATAAGACCGCAGTAGGAATAATATTTTGAAAGTGCTTAGTAATTACAGAAGGATTTTTCATACGGACTGATATGATACTTGTTATTACAGGGCGTAATGGAAAGTTCTACTCCTATCTGTGGTATCTGTGATCTGCGCCATATCCATAAACATGCAGATGTTTGGTGTTCCGAATGTGATGAAGGATTGTGTATTGAATGTAAAGACCATCATGGTTTATCAAAGGGAACACGGAAACATAGAACTATACCGATTACAGAGTATCTGATGTTACCTAAAGATATTCTTGAAATTCGGGAACACTGTGAGGAACATGGCGAGAAATTTCAATTATTTTGCATACAACATAATTCTCCATGTTGCAGATTGTGTGTCGTAGATAGACACAAGAAATGTGAAGATGTAGAAGCTATAGAGACAATCATTCAGAATGCCAAAACATCAAGTACATTCCAGGAAACCGAACACTTTATTGTAGAAATTTTGGAAATCATCAAAAAAATACGTAAAAATAGAGAGGATAATTTGTCATCAGTTCAAAAACAAAGGCAAAATGTGGAAAAAACAATATTAGCTGTACGAACAAAAATAAACCAACACTTGGATAAGATTCAGGAGACACTCATAAACGAACTATCTTGGGTAGAAAAAAATGAAAAGGACAAAACCATTCAAGTTCTAACTTCCATAAACGCTGAAGAAAAACAACTTACCTACTACAAAGCAAACATGTCCAGTATTAAACTATATGCAACAGATCTCCAAACATTCCTCTCTATACACGAAATAGAGCGTCAAGTTGCCAACATTGACAAATCAATATACACACTTCTTCAAACGGACGCCATGAAACATACAACTTTATCATACAAAATAGACAATATGGCTGATCACTTTCCAACAAACCTTCATACTCTCGGCAAAATAATCGTGAATAGCCTTCCTTGTATATTGACTTTATTCAGAAGAAAGAACAGACAAGCGCAGATAATGGTGCCCACAAAACCATCCCGATCCATTAGAAATATTACACTGAAGCTGCAGCAGACGATAAATATTCCGGGAAAGCGGACGACAGGGTGTGTATTGTTACCTGGCGGTAGAATGTCGTTTTCTTGTTATGATCAATGGCGTATCAGATCAATCAGTAAAGAGGGAATAGAAGACTTTGATACAGGAAAACTGTGGGCAGGAATATACGATCTAACCTATATAGGAGAAACAAACACTGCAGCTGTTACATCTGGTAATTATGAACCGCAGTGTATCCGGATAATAGACATGGGAAGTGGACAAATCAAGAAAACTATTTCGGTAATGTTCCACAATTATGGTATCGTGTACAGAAATAATACACTGATTTACTGTGCCGAAGACAAAGGTCTACGTATGATTAATATGAGCGATGAGTCTGAAAGTGGTGTTTTAGTCGGACAAATTTCCGAGATGTCATATGTTGCTACATACAGAGACAAACTTTACTCCACGAACTATGCCACAGATACCGTGACATGTTGTGATCTCCATGGTAACATTCAATGGCAATACAAAAATGATAGTATTCTGAAGCATCCTCTCGGTATAACTGTAGACAATGACGGAAACATTTATGTCATTAGTTCGTTTTTCTGCAGCGTTGTTGTAATCAGTTCCGATGGAAAACGCCGACGTCAGTTGCTCGGAAGAGAGGATGGCCTGAATAATCCATATACATTACACTACGAAAGCTCTACAAACCGATTATTGGTTGCGAACTCGAAAGACGTTGCTCTTCTTTTTCAAGCGAGTGGATGAACTCAGTGTCGTTGTGTTATTTACTACAGGTTGATCGATATAATGTGTGGACAAAACAACGGCAGTAGAATACCGAAGGGACAAGGGAAGCGATGACTACAAAAATCGAAGTCCAAAGACATGGCAAAAACGGTAACAGATAAAAACAAAGACAAAACAAGGACGTGAGACAGCTACAATGCACGGAAATAAAAAGATAACATTAAGAACTAAGGCACTCATAGTGTGAACTCCCATGAAAACCGGGAGTGACATCAGGTGCTCCGGAAGGGTAAGCATGTCCTGCTCCGCTAGCGGCACCCGTCACACTATCAGTGAGTCAATCTAGGATTGAGTCAAATCCGGTTATGTCAAATCCGTGAAGACGTGAAATCTAGCTGAAAATGTCCGTTTTCATTTGGGACACAGACACGTCATATCTGTTAATGATATCATGGTGACGGCCATATAATTTCTAAAGGGATGAAAGTAACAAAGGCTGAACAAATCCCTGACTAATAGGAAAAATGAAAGGATATGGAGTGAATGTACATGTGACAAAAACGCACACGATACATAGAAAACTCCAGTTTATCAAGGACAGGGACAGTGTTTTTGCTCTAACTAAAAAGTCACTGTATAAACTGCATGCCCGACAGTAACGATCGAATCAACTGTGAATGTACACTCCATAGGCTGGAGAGGTACGTATATTGCTGCTCAGAAAGGGAAAGTTCACAATTGGGAAGTTAAAATCATCACGTTTGTCATACAGCTTAGATTTCAAACGTCCATTTTCGTCAATGTAAATTAAAAGATCTAAATACGAAGCTGAAGTAGGTGTATCGGTAGTCTCTTTAATTTCAAGCTCATTGGGATAGATCTGGTGTAAATATTCCTTGAATTTTGGATTATTAAGAGAAAGTACATCGTCTATGTAGCGGAAGCTGAAATTAAAGGACTCGGCTAAATGTTTTTGTTTTTTCTGTGTAAGCCCTTGTAAAAACTTCGCCTCATACGAAAAAAGGAAGAGATCAGCTAAAAGTGGCGCGCAGTTAGTTCCCATGGGAATCCCGATTGTCTGTTGAAAAACACGGCCTCCAAATTCGACAAAAATATTATCTATTAAAAATTCCAACATCTTGATTACGTCATTCTGAGTGTACTTCTTGTTTGACTCAGTGTGGTTCTTTACAAAATATGTTTTGTCTTTCCCTACTACTAAATAAGTGTATCTGCGTTCTCCGTTTTTAGTGCAGAAACATTGATGTATCAAATCTGAAATTACTGTTTTCAATTTATTGTGTGGCAGGGTAGTATAAAGAGTAGACTTTGGTCAATAAAGTAGTAAGGAGCTTAGAAAGTGACTTAGTGGTGCATCTGGAAGACCCCGCAATAAATCTCTGTTTGTATGGGTTCTTATGAAATAATTGATTATTTATGTTGTTAATATTATTACTATGAATGTAACAAAAAAAATTACGAAGTTACTGTGAATTATACAAAATCAGTAATACATATCTCAATTTTGTCACTTTTTGAATCTGAATTTCCCTTTTTTGGAAAATGTTTTTTTCGAAGTCGATATTCATAGTGAAATTTACTGGTAATTATGCAACTTTACTATTTTGTTTTTTTCCAATTTTTTTTTTTTTTTTTTTTTTTTCATTTGCTTAAATTATGTCGACATTCAAGTTTTGCATATGTGAATAAGACTCATATGTATATTCATTATATATTTCAGTTATGGTGTAAATTTTTCATATGTATACGCTATCATACTTGCACTTTGATTTTTATATTTCCAAAACTTTGAATCTGACCACCAGTCTATAGTGCCAACATCTCATGACTTTATTATGGCAGATTCTCTCACATTTGACTGTTTTTTTTTTTTTCTTTTTTTTTTTTTGTACAATGGACCCCAGAACACTTTGCCGCTTACTTTTATATTTGTTGACGATCCCACATCCGTGGAGTAAATTGATATAGGTGTAGCGTCATTCGATATCTTGCAATGAATTTTAGCACGGGGGGGGCTGTCTTGAACTTCCTATGACGTATGAGTAAAAGTCATAACTGAAGGCTTAACGGTGACTAAATTATAAAGAGCAACGATAAAATAGTTGTTCTATTTCTTCGTATTGCCATGTATTTGTAGAGACTCTACTCCTTTGCATTTACTCCACATCCAATCATTGTTGGGCAATATCTTTATTAAATTAATGCTTTAATATGCCTTTGAAAATCTTAACATAATTTGTCAGTTTAACTCTAAAAATAATCTACCACTGGGGGCTCAAACTTTTAAGTGAAATTAACAGTTAAGGATATGGAGTAAATGCACATGAGACTTAGTCTCTACAAGCACATCGCACAACCAAGCAATGGAACAATGTTCTCATTGTTGATCATTATCTTGAAGTCGCCTTTAACTTATTCGTTGTTGGTTACCATAAACTTGATGAACTACGCTGAGGTTTCCATACAAAATTCTTGTTAATTTGTTGTATATGCATCTATAAACTGGTTTGAAAAAAAATGATAATGCCTAAACTAAAATAAATATTGCATTAATTAAATGGATTTGAACTCGCTTGTTTCTAAACCATGAATTTATTACAAACGGGCTTAACAATAATGCCACGGAGACCGACACAAAGATATTGCATTTTTAACACTTTCACCTTCAAATGAATGTAAAAAATGTTTAATATACAATGGGAAAATATAATAACTATATTGTGGTAAAAATAAGATACGACGAGTTTTATGAAAGTTGGAGTCATATTTTCTATAAGACTTTACAGTATAATATTCGTTTTTTGACCGATCAGCTAAAAACATGCTTAAAAATCCAAACAACTATAAATACAATAGCTAGTCTTTTAGCATGACCACAAATTTTGAAAAGCAATCAAAATATAAAATGTCAAAGTTATTAATCATTAGTTTAGTAAAAAGGACAACTGTACATATTTATGTCTTTGTCTGACGATTATGCATTTCCGTTTTCCCAAACATAAAGATAACGTTTTTTCCTGACCAATCAACATACTTTGCGATCCAAGTAAAAATCTTAAAATCAGTAATTATCAATCTTGTTGTTCACCCCAGTCTGAAAATACAGTGATTTTGCTAGCGCTCGTCACTTTCGTATTTTACGAAACGATTTTCTGAATGAAGAAATCAAACAAGATTTGAAAGGTGCTGTCTGTTCTATTTTGCACAACTTTGACTTTTTGATTGGTTGCTTGTTGTCTGGTGAGGAGGGTGGTAATGTTGTTGCTGGAGGTCTAGTCAGGTTCATTTCCACTTTTGAGTTTCTTGCAGTTTCTCATTTGGTTGCAGATGTTATGGGTATTGTATGTAGGGTTAGTCGTACTTTCCAGAGAGAGGATCTTACCTTTTCAGCTGTTAAGGAGGCTCTTGACCCTGCCTGTTCTGCTATTCTTGGGATGAAGTCTTCTGCTGGTCCTAGGTTGGAGTCCTTTCTTTCTCAGGTTCCTTCTGAGGTGCAGGATAGTGGCAACTTTCTCTTTGGTGGCAACCTTCTCAAGGACAGTTCCAGTCAAAGGTCAAATTTCGAGAGTCTCAAGATCAAGTTTATTGATCAGTTGGTAGCTAATCTTCATAGTAGATTCCCTTCTCAGCAGGTTTTCCAGGGATTGTCAATCTTTGATCCACAGTTGATTCCTAGTAGTGGTAGTCAGGAGTTATTGTCATATGGAAAGGAGCAGGTTGATTTCCTTTGTGCACACTTTGGTCAGGATAAGGAGGGACACAAGGCTTTGATTAGTGAGGTACATTTCAGAGAGGAGTGGTTGATGTTCAGGCAGGTTTTGTCAGGTTTCAAAGGTGTCAAGATGGACAGTGCTTTGTCTTCTCTTCTGTCTAAGAGCTCTTTTGTGGAGGATTATCCTAATGTGGCTAAACTCATATCTATCTGTCTTCTGTCAGCTATGTCTTCTGTAGATTGTGAGAGAGGTTTCAGTAGGTACAATCTGGTTAAGACTTATCTCAGCAACAGGTTGAAGGTTTCTTCTGTCAACACCTTGTTGAAAATCTGTCTCCATCCTTCAGATCTCAGGTCTTTTAACTTTAGAAGGGCTTTTGAGTTATGGTGTCAGGCTAAGGACAGGAGGATTTTCTTTTACTAGTTGTGTTATCAAACAATGAGTGTAATTTGAGTTTTATTTCAATAGCAGTTTACAAAATTCATTTTCAAACAAATAAGTAGCTATGCATATGTATTTTTTTTATTTTTCAAAACAATAGTAACTATGGCAGTGTACATTTTTAAACAATAGTAGCTATGAATATGTACATTTATAAACAATAGTAGCTATGAATATGTACATTTTTTTAAACAATAGTACTTAGTCTCTCTTATAGCAATAGTAGCTATTATGTAACTCTGACTATTTTTATTAGAGATATATTTTGTTATTTATTGTTATACTTGTATGAATAAGCTGAAAAAAAAAAAAAATGAATAATAATATATGTTTGTTATTTTAAAAAGCCACTTATCCCCAATAACAATACTGTCCTGATACGTTACAACCTTATCTATAGTGCGTTCAAGGTCTGATACACTTTCTACGCAAAAGTGACTAAAGCCCTCAAAATCCAAGAATAAACCCTGAAATATCGAATCAAAAAGTAACCTAAATCTTCCCACTTATTTGTATACTTATTTGTATTATTAAACGATTAATACTTTTGCTTCATTCGATGATAATATGATAATATTCACTGTGAAGTAAAACTGCCTCCTTCGTCATACTTGTTTGAATGCAAAACCATAGTTCTTTGTATGACTTAACCTTTGATTATGATGTGTTCTTTTAAAACTTTACAGAGAAAATAAAAAAAAACTCGGACATATATGTCTTCCCTGTTGCGTAAATTTTTATTTACTGAAGTATCATAACTTTAACGTCTACTGTTATATATAAATCTATGTTTTAAAACATCAAATAAAAAAATACAAATTTTGATCGGTAGAAAACTAGAAAATAAGTAGACTTAACCAAGCCTATTGGTAGGTTTGTGAGTATTGTTCTGAGATATCAGAGATGTAAATTTGGTTCGAAAGTTTACCCCTTTAGAGTTTCGTGATTTCAAAAGAGGCAAGAAAAGGAGCACAAGGTTAATGCTAAAAACATAAAGTGAAAAAATCGGCAGTAATCATATATCACATATATCTACCTATTATCAAAACTGAAAAACATAAAACAGCAACGGCCAAGCATCTTCCCAAGTCGTTTGAGATGCACGTCCTTTCCCACATAGGAACCACATGGACTATGCGACAAAAAACTTTTTGACCACAGCAACGACCAAGTGGTAAAACGATCCGTAAACCAATAACAATGACAAATGGAAGATTCAAACTTTCAGACAATAGCGATAACGCAATGGAAAAAAATACAATTACAAAATGACAACGACAGAATGACATAAAATTAATAAAAAAGACAGCTATGAACAAATGAAACAAAGGCAAATTATCATACACTGAAAGTGACCCAGTGGTAAAAACATAAAATCAGATTATGAAAAGTGATGATGACATAAATCATACAATGACTATGATTAAGTTGTAAAAACAAAAAAAGGAGAGCAAGTGGAAAAAGCAAACTATTAAACCATCAGACAACAGCAAGAGCAAAATGGTAAAAATAAACTATCATTTGTGAAATTCTCGAGAAATTCTATGGCCGTCGCCATGGCATCGTTGAAAGATGTGACGTGTCGGTGTCCCAAATGAGAGTGGACATTTTCGGCTGGATTCGCGCCTTCCCGGATTTGACTACCGACTTTGACGTTTTCCCGGATTGAATCACTCACGGTGTGACGGGTGCTGTTAACAGAGCAGGACATGCTTACCCTTCCGGAGCACCTGATGTCACTCTCAGTTTCACTGGAGTTCACACTGTGAGTGCCTTTGTTCTGAATGTTGTGGTTTCTGGTTCTGTGTTTTGTGTCTGTCTGGCGTCATTGTTTTTGTGTCTAGCGTCATTGTTTTCTGTGTTCTCGTTTTTGCCCTGTCTTTGGACTTCGATTTTTGTTAATTTCACCCCTTTGTTCCTTCGGTATTCTACTGCCGTTGTTTTTGTGGTAACGGCCACAATGGTAAAATCACATGGTCGTTAATCCATTCTACCATCCAACTTTTAAAAGAAATAAACAAAACATTGACATATAGTAGGGTGCCCAAAAGACGATTTTTCTGATTTTGGCTTAAGGTAGTTCGACACTAATACACGGCGCATTCGATTGGCGCATTTGCAAAACACGAGCCGGATGCGGAATTGACTTGATTTTCAAACCGGAATATTCCTGTATTGGCCTATTCACTGTGACGTCATAATAGATTGACATACACTTTCCCGCGAATTAGCTTCCTTTTCCCGTAAATATTGTCTATTTCGTAAACTATATAAAATATCTCTCTTAATCGAACGGTGACATAGAGATTTTTTCATCGTAACAGATAGCTTAGGTGTATATCTCTGAAATATCAAAAAATAAAAAAAATCTATCTGATATTTATTTTATATGAAAGATAAACAATAAGCATGTTATCACAGTTCCCTATATATTCTTTGTAAATATTGCTGAAAAATACTGAATTTGGCATTATTTTCAAAGCCAGATAACGGGAAAAGATGATCGGTGACATATCATTTTTAGTTTATTTTTTGAATATATAGGTTAAGACCTACAAAATATCTTAAAAGAAAAAAATTCTGTCTGAAATTTTTATTAGGATCGAACTACCTTAACGGAATAACACACACCTACATTATACATGTTTGGAAAGAGAAGACTATGGGGCATCGGAATGACGATGTCGTAGAAATTGGCTATGGTCACATTTCATTTTAAATGGGGTCAAAGGTCAGTTCCTGAAATTTTGAAAATTTTGATGCAACTTAAAGTTAGCTCCTTTTCACCAATAAAACTGAAACAAAATTTGAATATATGTGTTATATTTTATGGAAGAGGGTCGTGCGTTTTACTTTTTTTTTATGATTTGTCTTTTTCTATATTCAACAACTTTCAAAGTTGGCATTTTGTTTTAAAGGTCCGTCATTTTAAATATTTTCACCTGCATAATATGAGGGGTTCTTTGGGATATACGGAACTGTAAATTTCTAATTTTTATAATGCGATTTTTTTAGGAGAACCTTAAATTTTATTTTAAGCCTAACCTCTCAAAAAAATAAGCAATGTTAAGGCGAAAAATATCATACTTTTGTTAGTGATATTACTCAGTCAATTTCTCCCAAAAAACACATATTGATATAAAAGTTGGTAAAACTTTTGAAATTGAAACTTAACCCCATTACATTATCTGCAATGATATGAAATGTCATTTTAAACGTGAAAATAAATACATGTACTCGGAAATTCAAAACACAAGCAACGTAAAATTTTTAATAGATTCACATAATTTGGCTAGACTTTTCCCTGTCAGAAACTTTTGAGAACGAACGATTCGAGTTATCTCGCATTGTACGATAAAGACACAATGAAAGAAAATTATCAAGCGTATCGACTATAATTTGTAAATTTTACGCAAATTTTGGCTTCTTATTTGTTGATTTCTCTGTAACGATGGACATTTCATCCATGATGTTTGGAACATATGTACATTTTGTGTTTCTGTTTCATTTCAAATTGGAATATTTCGGAAATTAAGCATATTTATCTTGCACTCAATGAAAATGTCATTAATTAAGACTCAAATTTTCCTCGATATTAATACCCATCAAATATAAAAACCAGTCAAAATAAACTTGCATTCTGTGGTTTAAATAAATATTTCAGGTCTGGACTTTCAAGTAAACTGCTTTTCATTTGTATAAAAGGGAATGCTACTATTTTCTTTAACTTTAAAGATACCACATCACAAGCTCTGCAATAGGTACCCTTAAAAAGGGAGAATTTAAAGAAATCGTGACCATAGAAAATTTCTACGACAGCTAAAAATATAAAATATCATTCAAAACAAAAATTAGCCGTGTGTGATTCCGTTAACCCAAACTCGAAAACTAAGCATCTTTTTGGACCTTGGGCACCCTACTAATAATAATAACAATACATCAAACAAAGACAGTTGTCGCTATAGTGTGCTTAAATTAATCTGCTACACCATTAAAACGACAAGAATGACAATGAATTGAATAGATTGATAGAAAATACAGAATTATTTGTAAAATGTGTATGTGAAATGCTTAAATTAAAAATGATAAGCAATGAGTCAAACAAGAAGGTCAAACAAAACGTTAAACGTCGTTTTAGAATGTTTGGTAAAAAGATGATTTTTTATAAGAAAATGAAATTGGGTCTTCAAAAATCTTTTACTTTTTTCGGAAATTTGATGACATGATATGACAAAAAAGTAAAATATGTCTAACAAGATTTTGAGAGATATTTCCTTTTAAATTTTAACATGTTTAAAACTTAAGTTGTGCGTTTCTTTTGATGTTCAGTTTATATGACTAGAGAACTTCAACTTCTGTTAACAGTATGAGCGTTGGTTTAAACAATGACACGAGTATTAAAAGCAATTTAACATATTTTTATTTTTCGATAACAAGATTAAAATATTGGTTGACAACTGAATCCTTTACAGTTTCTTGATGTTAGCATATTGACATTGCACTGCTTCTTTATAAAAACACATGGTTAAAAATTTGTTAAATAAAAAATTAAAGCCAATAGAGTAAATGCACATGAGACAAAGTCCCTAAAAACATTTTAGAACTAATCAATAGAACAACGCTTTTATTGTTGTCTTCATCTTGAAGACACCATAAGGCCTTCAACAATAAGCTTTGCTAATACCTCATTGATAGCGAAGACGGTCCCTAGCACCGGTTTGAGCGGAATTCATTGACACATTCATGTGTCTTTGCTTTTGGTCATGGATGCGGGATTGTCAACAAACATTACATAACTGGCAAAGTGCTCTTACAATTGCTATCATCCGTTGCCCGACAGAAGACAATCACAACAGATAAACAACCACAGTGCAATCATGAGTCAATGGCAAGAAAGCTTTACATTATAAAATAGTGAAATGTGGGCACTATAAACAGATTGTAGTCGGAATAACATTTGAAAATTACACAAAAATGATATGCGGAATTCGAACTCTTCTGAGCCCTATATAAATATAGATGCCTCTTCAGTGATGGGAGAATTGAAAAAATGTGAATAATAGCTGGATAAGTTCCATTACCAAATGTTCACATTAACACTGAGTTTACACAAACTGCAGCGTCGACCAAAAAGCTAAATATAGAAGCGTTTATTAATAGCATATCTGAAATGACCCTGATGGCTTTCAACTACGGGGCAATTGGACGGAAAACTAAAATGATGGTAATGCCGGACCGAAGGCAACTAGAACAACCTACAAGTAAAAGGATTCTCCTGTGCAAATATCGTGCTCGATCCTGAACTTAATTATAAAACCAAAACAAGAGCTGTCGCCGAATGGCGTCCAATTATACCCCCGCTCATTGCTCATTACTACATACACAAGCTGAGACATTTTTGACAAAAAAATCAATATATGGCTATAATGGACAAAATTGAAGTTATAAGCAAACAGAAAGTATACGAGTGATAGACTTGAAAAGGGGAGACACGGTACAGGTCATAATACCAAAGCTTCAGACCAAATATAAAATCATTACTACATACACAAGTTGAGAAATCCTTGATGAATCTCTATGGCTATGATGAAAAAAAAATCAAAGTTATCGGCAAAAAGGAAATAGATGAGAGACGGACTTGAAAAGGGGAGACACGGTACAACTGCAAATATCAAATGATTACTACAATCACAAGCTGAGAAATCTTACTTCGGTGCTGAGTCACTGTTGACCGAAAACTGATTGTTATTGAAACAAACTTTTGTTTAAAACTAAGGAGTATCTCCCTCATGCATAGCTCTGTCCTTAGCAGACTTTTGGCATTTCTATTTAGATCCTTTTGGTTATTTGTTCTCTATCAGCTTTAACATGTTTTTCGATTAATGGACTTTCAAATGTTTTGGTTTGATCTGAACTGATAAGACAGAAGTTGTCTAAATGACCAATGGCATATGTAGGAAATAAATTAACAGTAACTTCGGTATTTAGTATACTTTATGTCCATTATTTATATGATCTGCACTGTCTTTGACAAATTGAACAATTGAGATGATGGAAATTGCAAATAAAATGATTTCATGCTTTGTATAGGTTAAAGTTGTAAAAAGGCATGAAAAGATTAGATTTTTTTTTCTTTTTAATTTGTGCTATTTAAAGTTTTAAATTATAAATAACAAAGTATTTTTTAAATTTAGAGTTTATCAAAAATTCTAGAGAAGGAATTCAAAGTGTTCACAGAAAGTAAAATAAGTTTACTCATCAGACATTTCTTACAAGACCATAATAAATGAAAATGCTTCGCTGAAATCTATGTACTTGCTCCTCCAAAAGTAGGGATTTCATAAATGGCATTAATTTTTTTTAGTTTTATTTGTTTGTTCCCTGTAATTTTTTATATGTTACAACTCTGTTACTTATGCAAGCATATGTCACACTTCTGTTACTTATGCATGCATGTGTTACTCCTCTGTTACTTATGCATGCATATGTCACACTTCTGTTACTTATGCATGTATAAGTAACAGAGATGTTACGTATGCATGCATATGTAACACTACTGTTACTTATGCATGTATATGTTACACAAGTGTTACTTATGTATGTATATGTTACACTACTGATACTTATGCATGCATTTTTACAGCTTTCTCCAAACATCAAAACAAGTAGTATCTCCCTCTATAGCTTTGTTCTTAAGTTTGCATATGAGTATCAGTAAAAGGGTGCATTCATCCCAAAAAGTATTATACTCAAAACACAAATTATTCACTGAAGTAATATTTTTATTTGGTTCAATCTAGATAATTAGAACAACGAATGTGTAAATAAATAATACCAAAGAAATCGTAAATTTACCTTCTGTAGATTACAACAAATTGTATCTTTTAAAGACAGCTTCAAATATCTAGAAGACATGGTAGAACAAAAAACCCATAATGTCTAAATGAAATGCAAACTTAAGAACAAAGCTATAGAGGGAGATACTACTTGTTTTGATGTTTGGAGAAAGCTGTAAAAATGCATGCATAAGTATCAGTAGTATCAGTAGTGTAACATATGCATGCATAAGTAACACCTGTGTAACATATACATACATAAGTAACACTTGTGTAACATATACATGCATAAGTAACAGTAGTGTTACATATGCATGCATACGTAACATCTCTGTTACTTATACATGCATAAGTAACAGAAGTGTGACATATGCATGCATAAGTAACAGAGGAGTAACACATGCATGAATAAGTAACAGAAGTGTAACATATGCATGCATAAGTAACAGAAGTGTGACATATGCATGCATAAGTAACAGAGGAGTAACACATGCATGCATAAGTAACAGAAGTGTAACATATGCTTGCATAAGTAACAGAGTTGTAACATATAAAAAATTACAGGGAACAAACAAATAAAACTAAAAAAAATTAATGCCATTTATGAAATCCCTACTTTTGGAGGAGCAAGTACATAGATTTCAGCGAAGCATTTTCATTTATTATGGTCTTGTAAGAAATGTCTGGTGAGTAAACTTATTTTACTTTCTGTGAACACTTTGAATTCCTTCTCTAGAATTTTTGATAAACTCTAAATTTAAAAAATACTTTGTTAAATACATTTAAACCTTGGCCTTTTAACTGCTTCAACTATATAATTATCATAATTTAATTTACACTAACATACCTGTAGTATCAATATAAACAAATATCATATGGCCAATTGGTCTATGTCGGAATCAGAATAGCAGGTAAAGATCTACCATTATCTCTTTATTTTTCTATGACGGAATCAGAAAAACGGGTAAAGATCTGCCATTAACTCTTTATTCCTCTGTGACGGAATCAGAATAGCAGGTAAAGAATTGCCATTATCTCTTTATTCTACTATCCGTCTATGACGAAATCAGAATAGCAGGTAAGATTTGTCATTATCTCTTTATTCTTCTATGACGGAATTAGAAAAGAAGGTAAAAATCTTCCATTATCTCTTTAATCCTCTGTAACGGAATCAGAATAGCAGGTAAAGATCCGCCATTATTTCTTTATTCTTCTATGACGGAATCAGAATAGCAGCTATGACGGAATCAGAATAGCAGGTAAACATCCAATATCATCTCTTCGTTTTTCTATGACGGAATGGGAAAAGCAGGTAAAGATCTGCCATTAGCTCTTCACTTTTCTATGACGGAATCAGAATAGCAGGTAAGGATCCGATATCATCTCTTTATTTTCCTATGACGGAATCAGAATAGCAGGTAAAGATCTGCCATTAGCTCTTTACTTTTCTGTGACGGAATTAGAAAAGCAGGTTAAAGTCCGCCATTATCTCTTTATTTTTTTTATGACGGAATCAGAATAGCAAGTAAAGATCTGCCATTAGCTCTTTATTTTTATATGACGGAATCAGAATAGCAAGTAAAGATCTGCCATTAGCTCTTTATTTTTCTATGACGGAATCAGGATAGCAGGTAAGGATCTGCCATTAGCTCTTTATTTTTATATGACGGAATTAGAATAGCAGGTAAAGATCTGCTAGCTATTACCTCTTTATTTTAATATGCCGGAATCAGAATAGCAGGTAAAGATCTGCTATAACCTCTTTATTTTTATATGACGGCATCAGAATAGCAGGTAAAGATCTGCCATTATCTCTTTATTCTTCTATGACGGAATCAGAATAACAGCTAAAGATCCGCCATTATTTCTCTTTTTTAAATAGCAGAGTTGTGTGATGTATATGTCACAATTAAGTTATAGTTTTGTGAAATTTGCTTTCAAAACATTATTTTTTAAGATATAATAGCATTCTAGGACATCGTTGATTTTTGCATTTTTTTAAACAAGGTCCAGTTATTATGTACCTCTCTAAAACTAGTCCAGAGAAAATTTAGCTGTGATAGTAATGTTCTCAATAATACTACCAACGAAAAAACGACGAACTATGAAAGAAGGGGTGGTCACATTTTTTTTTTAAATTATATTTACATTATCTCTTAAAGATCAATTTTTTCGTAAGTCAAAAATTTTGCGGATTTGTGTGGAAATGGTATGCTACAATTTTTAGGGTTTTAATTTTTCGAGGATATGAATTGTTCTTTATTTTTCTTAAAAAAAATAAAATATGGATATTTGTGAACACACATCACAATTAGTTATTTGACATGCAATTATTAGCCCAATTGATACATATTCTGTATGATAATGCTAACTTGCTACTTTTCAATTAATTAATGACAATGACAATAAAATTATCTAATTAATATCATTTCCATAAAAAACGAGGATAAGAAAACTCTTAGTAATAAGCTGTTTGCTAGTAACGCCTCATTTAGACATCAAATGTTGATATCAATTATACAACTTCTTTCATGTATAAATCTGTAACCTTGTTGTAAAAGTTCGGTTATGATAGGAAGATCAAGAGTAGAACAAACGAGTGCCAACCGTCCTAGTTGAGAAAAATACATCCCGCAGAATGGAGGCTGAGGAATGCCTCCGTTTTTTTTTTTTTTTTTTTTTTTTTTTCATAATCTACAAAGTGGGTGATTGTCAATAGTAAGGATATCGCCAGTATACCTGCTGTTATCATTGTTAATTGTAATAAGTTTTTCAATGTTTTGTATGATTCTGTTTTCCTTTTTTCAATATGTCTTAGAACAGTAAAAGATCTGCAATGACAGATTCACAATTTGTATCCATTGGAATACCTATGACTTGTTGATAAATAGAGTGCAAACGAACAGAAAAGTTGTCCAGCAAAAGATTGAGTGCATAAATCATATCATCAAATGTCCAGGAACAATGATTATTGTATGTTAAACTAGAGAATAACCTTTGCTTTTTTGTTAAAACAAATGAACTGCAGACGAGAAATGCACTTACCTTGGTAAAATAAAAATCTTTCTTTACTTGTTATAAGTTCACAATCTCCTCCTTTCTCCTATTTACTGACCATTTTCAACCTTCAATACTTCTTTCTTAGATTTCAGATGTTCCTTATCCTATTAAGGTGTCTCAGTGGTATTATTCCGCCATTTTTGTCTAATAATTGTCCATTTAGGTTTCATTTATTAAGAAATTTAACAAAATAGTTATTTAAAATGTAAAGAAAGTTCAAATGTATTTAAAATTTATATTCCTAATCATTTTTATAACATTTCGTTACAAAAACGTGAGCTAAAACACATGAACTTTTAATCTGTTGCTGGATTTATAGAACACAGAAATTATTCAAGGGAGATAATTTGATAAGATATCACTAGAGAAATTAAGATTTTGCAATTTTTCTCTCTAATTTCAACGGTGACCCCTAATTTTTATTTTTGATATGTAAACTACATAATAATAATTAAACACATGCAAAGTATGAAAAAATTCTACAATAGATTTTTCAAACTATCGTCTCATATAATCATATTCCCTTTCATTTCTATGAAAAATCCTGAAATTATCAATTTCAGGTTTTGCGCTTAAATGCACGGTGACCCCCAAATTTCATTTTACATTTTGAACAATAATACAATTATGTTTCTACACAGAAAATTTCACAAAATTCTATAATAGGAAATTAATACCATGCAGACACCTTAAACCTCTGCAGCCCTTTTCACAAAAAATCTTACGACAAATTTTAATCATAAGTCAATATGAAATGTTAAAGACTTATGACTAATTTTTATCGTACGATTTTTTGTGAAAAGGGCTGCAGTTCTTTTCTTCTCTTACATTCAATACCTCGATTATATAGACCGTTCTCTTTGTATTCGGTCGTTTACTTATGCAATCCAACATTGTGTTTCTGTATACATTCTATTTTCTGTAAAAGATTTTTATGTAACGTACTGTCTGAAAAATTGTTCGTTCTGTATTCTGATTTTACAAATTTTATGAAATGCTTCATAATTACTTGTTTATTTGTTTCAAGCCATACATCAATACCGGCAATACGGCTTTTGCTAGTACCGGTACCAAGTCCGGCTGTCCCGAGTTCCTATCGTTGTCTACGTTTGTCATTGTCTTATTTGTGTTCTTCATGTGTAGTTCCATGGCAGATTGTGGCATGTAATTATAATTTTTAGCCATTGTAGGTTTTCCTGTTATCCATTTTTTTTATATCAGTTTCATTTTTGAGAAACGGGGTAAGCTTGGTGTAAGGGATAGGAATGGGGGAGGCGTCATCTTGATTGCCTGAATCCATTTTATGTGTTTTGCTAAATTCAGGGTAGAAAACCGTTCTATTAACACAATACTACCAACATATTCATTTTTTTCCCGAGTCGGAACGTTTTCTTAGAATTCATTTCCTTGTTGAGAAAAGTAACTTTCATAGCAACGAACGTTAATTTTCTCGGGTCAAATAAAGGTTGCTAATTTACGTACTTATCACCTTAGTTTAGGAAAATACGGTATTATGAACGGAAATTATCCAATCCATCTTTTTAACATCTATTATATTATCCTTTAATTCATCTTTTGTAAATTCTGAAAAAAGCAATATTATTGTGTAAATGCCATTGTAATGACTTGCAACACTGAAATCGTGCAATTTAGCAGGATTGTATATCATTTGTACTTATGTCGCTCACGGCACGATCATTAAATGCAACAAGGGATTTAAGAGATAATAACATAGAATTGACATAATAACAATTATCATTACAGGGTCTTATGGCAATTTTTACTCCTGGTTGTGGTATATGTTATCTGCGCCGCGTTTATAAACCTGCAGATAATTAGTGTTCCATAATGTGATGAAGGACTGTGTGTTGAATGTCGACCAAGAACATCATTGTATATCAGAGGGAACACAGAAACATAGAACTAGTTCTTTAACAGAACATATGACATTCCATAACAATATTCTGAAAATTCGGGAACATTGTGAATTACATGGCGAGAAATTTCAATTATTTTTACATAACATGTTTGTCCATGTTGTAGACGTGTGTCGTGGATAGACACATATAAATGTGAAGATGTAGAAACTATAGAATGGATCATTCAAAATTCCAAAACATCCGGTACAGCCAGGGAAGTCGAACAATTTATTACAGAAGTTTCGGAAACTATCGACAAAATACGTAAAAATAGAAAGGACCAACTGTCATTAGTTCCACAACAAAGTCAAGATGTGGAAAAAGGAAATTTCAGCTGTAAGAACAAAAATAAACCAACACTTGGATTAGATTCAAGAGACACTCATAAACGAACTTCCCGAAGTAGAAACAAATGTACAAGACAAAACCACTGAAGTTCGAAGCACCTTAAACACAGAAGAAACCCATCTCAAAGATTACTAAACTACCATTTCAAATATTAAACATCATGCAACACCTTTCTGTACATTGTATAGAAGGTGAAGTTGAAAATATCCACAAGTCAATACACACACTTCTAAAATGGACCCCATGAATAATAAAAGTTTATCTTGTAAAATCGACATTGTTCAACACTTTTAAACAAACGTTCTTTCGCTTGTCAAAATAATCATAAAGAATCATCCCTGGGAATTGACTTTACCCAGAACGAACAAACAAGCATCGGTAATGGCTGTCACCATAAACTCTAGGTCCATTGAAAGTATTACGCTGAAGCTGCAGCAGACGATAAATACTCAGGGAAAGTGGACAACAGGATGTGTATTGTTACCTGACGGTAGAATGTTGTTCTCTTGTTATCATCTTTGGCGTGTCAGATCAATTAGTAAAGAAGGAACACGTGACTTTGAAACAGATACACTGTCGACCGGGACATTCGATATAGCCTATATAGAGGGTACTAACACTGTTGCTGCAACATCTGGTTTTTATTTACCGCACTGTATCAGGATAATAGACGCGGGAAGTGGACAAATTAAGAAAACTATTCCAGTAAAGTCAGAGTGTTACGGAATCGTGTATATAAATAAAACACTGATTTACTGTGCCGAAGGCGAAGGTCTACGTATGATCAATCTTCACGATGAGTCTAAAAGTGATGTTTTAGTCGGACAAATGTCGCCATGGTCATATGTTGCCACATACAAAGATAAACTTTACTACACCAACAAAGACACAAATTCCGTGACATGTAGTGATCTCCATTGTAACATACAATGGCAATTCAAAGATGAAAGTATGCTAAAGGAACCTTACGGTATAACTGTAGACAATCACGGAAATGTATATGTCGTTAGTTTGTCTTTCTGTAGTTTGGTTGTGATCAGTTCTGATGGAAAACGCCGACGTCAGTTGCTCGGAAAAGAGGATGGTCTGAATGGTCCACAGACACTACACTACGATAGCTCTACAAACCGGTTATTGGTTGCGAACGCAAAGGGTGTTGCTCTTCTTTTTCAGCTTAATGAATCGCAAAAATGAGCACAAGATCGTTAATATTGATAACTTTTAGTCGCTGCTTTGAGGAACTTGATACAATATGTTGAAAGTAGACAAAATAATTCCAATTTGTCCTAATTCGTTCACTCCAACGAACATAACTTACTTATTAATAAATATATTTTATTATTTTTGCGTATTATCGTGAATATTGTAACAAAATATTTATAAAATGGAGAATGGAGACGAACGCAAAATTCTGAAGAATTTATGTCCATGATGTCTCCAGATTTGACATATATAACGATTAAACAGTGAATTTTGGACAAATCTGAAAAAAAGAAAATTCCCATTTTTCATTTATGGAGCTTAAGTCGATAAATAGCTGATAAAATAGCAAATCATAATAGAATTCATGCAACATTATCATTTATTAAGCACGTTTAGCATGTCCTGGTAATTTCTATGCAAACATAAACAAAAATTGACAATTCTAGGGAAAGTTTGTCGAAGTAGGGGTAAGTTAATTATGGATGTAGAGATATAATTTGTTGTAGTTGTAGAGAAAATGTTATGTTCTTTCATTTCATACCTACTTTTCATGAATTTGAACTGCTCATAGATAAGACGAGACAAAAGAGGGACAAAAATGTGTCTTTTTTTGGTCTATTTGGAAGTCATTGTTTGGTCATTTAACATGTTAACATGGTTTTTATTTAAGGCCACACCAAATTAATTAGTAGTTCTTTGGAAATCCCGCTCCTAAATTAGCAAAATAAAAATTATTTTCCCGCTCCTAATTTTCCAAAATCAAAATAAAAAAATAAAAATAAAAATCCCGCACGTTGAAATCAACAAAAAGTTTTCACGAATTTGATTCGGAAATTATAAAAATCGAACCTGTGTCATTTATGCGCTTGATATAAGGGAAAATGCATTGTAGTGTTTCAGATGGCATGGCCGCAAGAAAATGATGTGGGAACGGAGTAAAACGGTCAACTGCCTTTTATGAATAGTCGTGATGCGTCAAACTTGAATTATTCAAGCCGTCTTGTCTAATTCTCTCCGCAAATACTTGAGTGTTATTTAAAATCTTGTAACGGCTTGGTTACGGTTTGACATTTCCATTGTTTTCGACTTTCGTTGAATTTCGCGTTTTGCACCTACATTGTATTACAATTTTTTGTGTATGACTTGCGTAAATAAATATCAGTGTGTACAGATTAGTCCTAAACATAAGCCTTCGTTTGTTGTGCAAATTTTAATTTTGAACATTGATATACACAACAGACAAAAGTTGTTTTAGGACTAGTGGTGTGAGGTTCCGGTGGTTCCTCACTGTCTTGAAGACCGTACGGTGACCCCTAGGCCTAGATGCTTTGTTTTGGGTCGTTTTAACCTGGATATGGGATGTTGTCTCCTTGACATTCACCCCATTTCCTTTCTTTTTCATAGTGTACAGAATTCAGTGTTAACTTTACAATCTGATGTAAAGATTATTACAGAGTTTTGAAACAATGAACAAACAAACAGCAAAATGTGGGAAAGACTAGTAAGATGAACTTAACTGGTTAACTTTTCTTGTCTGTTCAATAAGTGAAACAGTATCAATATGAATTTGGAATGAGTCGTATTCACTAGAACAAGCCTTGAATCTGATGTTAAAAGTGCGTACACATGATGACATCAGTCATGTCAGTATATACTACTGACAAAAAAAACTTTAAATTTACCTAAATAATTTTACTTACTACATAAGACAAAACTTTCTTGCATGCATCTTAATCATTGTTGTTCTTTGTATGGAGGTTTATA
>MJUU01015562.1:39923-51869 GCA_002080025.1 Modiolus philippinarum | reverse complement strand
TTGTTTTTTTTTTTTGCAAAAGTTTCTAGTTAGGTACACCTTAAATGTTTACATGAAAATAAAATAACCCTTACTTTACACAATTCTTTGGTAGACTAGTTAGTGATCAATATGCATACTGAGAAGTACTGTAGTGCTGAACAACATATACATGTAGTTGTGGCTATAGATATCATGTAACAGAAGGTCAGAATGTGAAATAGTTGTTGTTGATTTATCACAAATGCCCTTTTAAGTCTGGAGGTTGAATGTAAGCTGTTATGCAGGTTCAAATGCGCATATTTGAAACATTATTGAAACACCGGACAAGAAAAAAATTTAAAAAAATATTTCGCTCGGTCTTAAATTCAAGAATATTTGAGGCGAAAAATTTAAAATTAAAAAAAAATTTCGCTCGCTCGCTCCAATTTTTTTGGCCAAAATCTCAAAGAACTACTAATTAATTTGGTGTGGCCTAAGAAATGATATTAAAATTAAAAATGAAGGGATATGGAGTAAATGCAAATGAGGCAGAGTCTCTACAAATACATTGTAAAAATAAGCAATGGAGCAACGCTTTTATTGTTGTTCTTCATCTTGAAGTCACCATGAGGCGTAAATAAAAGACTGAAAACAATTAAAAGAACTATGAAATGAAATGCACAATGGGTTCTATATGCCATTGCACTTACACTATTTGGAAAAATAACTTAAAATTTTCGTTAGTATTTTGAAGGGGTGGGGGTAAGGTTAAATTTTAATGATATATTGGTATATAAATGATACTTTTTGGGACACTTGTAAAGCTAATACCATATGCAATCTTTTAATACCACTTTTTCATAAATAAGAGGTACTAGTCAACAATTTAAAGCAACTGAAAGAAAAGCTTTTGTTAAAAACAAAATTTTCCAACATTTCGTTGGGTGGTCTGAAGAAGGGACCTGTTCTACCATTGTGTGCAGGTTATGCTCATGTTAACATGTTTTATTTTGAAGAGGGGATAAAAGAGGATTTAAAAATGTTGGTGGAGTTCATACGTGGGGGAGTGTACAGGAGGCTATCTTACGAGCAAACTGGTGAAACAAACCATCAGACAATAGAATGAAAAGTGCAAAAAACGCTCAAACAATAGCAACAGCAAATAGATAATAAAACATTAGATATAGCAATAGTGACGTCTTTGAAACAAAACGTCAAACAAGAGCAAAGGTATGGGAGGGAATGTTATAAAAACAAACCGTCAGTCAACAGCAAAGGACAAATGGTAGACACTCCTTCGCATTACGACAGAAGCCAACAGTTAATAAAAAAGACAGACAAAAAATGAACATTAGTCAATCCAATAGGTGTATAAGAAAATTCATGCCTCGAGCATACTTTATTTAATGTCTAATTTTTCTTTCAAATTCAAATACAAACTAAAAATGAATATTTGTTATTCAAATATTGTAAGAGTCACTTACATTTTTTACACAACTTACATAACTTTAGTATCAGCAATTATTTATCTTTTTTGCTCGACATCTACAATTATTGTAATGCTTCCTAATTAATTGTAAGGAAAAGAATTCTAAGCGATGCATTAAAGTTATTTGCTTTTGCTTTATTCGACAATTATTAAGAGCATTCAGTGTGTCGTTTAATGCATTCATTCGTCATGATTGTTTGGACCAAAAACAGGAATGCTGAACTGCACTTGCAACACATTTTCCTATTTGGTGTATTGGGATTACACGTTTTTTTTTGTCCAAAATCCAAGATGAAGATTATAAGATAACGCAAAATAAAGGAAATGAGATTCAAGAGTCGTATACTTTTTCGTATACTAAAGTATAAGAGATACAAGTTTCTATTTTATTTCATTCAAAAGCTATGATGCTTTGGTCAACAACGGCAGTAGAATACCGAAGGAACAAGGGAATTAAGAGGTGATCACAAAAGTCAAAGTCTAAAGACATGGTAAAAACGGCAACAGACAAAAACAAAGACAAAACAAGGAGTGAGACAGTCACAATGCATGGAAATAAAAAGACGACATTAAGAACTAAGGCACTCATAGTGTGAACTCCCATGAAATCTGGGAGTGACATCAGGTGCTCCGGAAGGGTAAGCATGTCCTGCTCTACTGGTGGCATCCGTCCCACTATTAGTGAGTCAATCCAGGTTTGAGTCAAAACTGGATATGTCAAATCCGTGAAGACGTGAAATCTAGCTGAAAATGTCCGTTCTCATTTGGGACACCGATACGTCATATCTGTCAATGATATCATGGTGACGGCCATAAAATCTGTAAAGGGATGGAAGTAAGAAAAGCTGAACAAATCCCTGACTAAGAAGCTTTTGGTGCAGACTTTTTGCTCTATTCATTAATAAACTACATGCTCGACAGTAAATAATCAACTGTGAAATTTATACTCCATAGACTTGAGAGGTAGGTATATAGAACCCAGTGTGGTTTTCATTTCATAATTCTTGCAATTTGTTTTCAGTCTTTTAATGTCCTTTCCAAAAAATAAAACATGTGAATATGATGTTTATATGTTTTGAATGGCCAAACAACTTTTAAATACAACAATAGTAGTATATAGCGGACGTTCAGACCCATAGGCCCTATGTTAAAGGTTTGCGATTTTTCCCTTCAAATTCCGGGTCTGGAGATCGTTTCCGTTCCGGAACCGAGAAGTGTCTGCCATATTTAGTATGTCGCTGACCTTTGGTCTCTCAACACCTATGTCTTGCCTTAAGCTTTGGTCTCACTTGTGTATTGCCATTGGTCATGCCCTGTCATTGGCAAATATTGGTCTCGCCCTACCTCAATTCAAGGTTCCTTTATTAGTCTCGCCCTACCTCAATTCAAGGTTCTTTTATTAGTCTCGCCCTATCTCCATTCAAGGTTCTTTTATTAGTATCGCCCTATCTCCATTCAAGGTTCTTTTATTAGTCTCACCCTATCTCCATTCACGGTTCTTTTATTAGTCTCGCCCTACCTCAATTCAAGGTTCTTTTATTAGTCTCGCCCTATCTCAATTCAAGGTTCTTTTATTGGTCTTATCTTTGATCTCATGCTAACCCTAAGCTTACACTTATCCTCGTACTAACCCTATCTTTTTTTGTTATGTAATGTGTATATGTTTAGATATACCATGGTATACCCTAACCAACCCAACCTTTACCATAATGTATATAACCCTAACCCTTATGTATAACTCTAGTCATTTGGTGTTTGTATGCATTATGTTGTGTTCCTTATACATTCTTTTCCTGATTTTGTTGACTTTTGTTCATGACTAACCCTAACCATTTTTCTTCTATATCTCCATAGTTACTTTCCATTTTCAAACTTGTTTGAGTTACCTCCCTTTTATCTCTAACCTAAGTTGCTATGACAACTCTATATTCATTCATTATTTATTTTCGAATATCACTTTAATATTCTCGTGTTATCTCCCTTTGATCCAACTCTAACCTAAGTTGCTATGATAACTTTTATTTTTATTTATTTATTTTTATTTATATTTTATAGTTTATTCTTTTTCATTATACATTTGTATTTTTTCATTATTATTATATTTATTTATAATATCATTTTATTTCTTTTATTATTTTCTATTCAATTATTGGTTTAATTTTCTCTATTTAATTTATTTATATTATTACTTATTATTAATTTTATTTATATTATTAATTATTTATTTTATTTATTATAATTTTTTTATTTATTTAATATTTATCCTTTTTAATTTCTTTCATTCGTTTTTAAATTAACTTTATAATCTATATGTATCATATTTATTATATTTTTTTATTATCTAATATTATTAATATTATTTATTTATTTAATTATTTTTTATTTTTATTATTCAATTTTTATTTATTATTCAATTAATATTTATTATCTTTCATTTAATTTATTTATATTCTTATTTAATAATTTTCTCTTTGTTTATTTCATTTATATTTTTATTATTTTTATTATTATTTATTTTTTTTTATTTAATTCATATATTTTCAAACTATTGGAGTTCTCTCCTTTTTTATCCTAACCTTAACCCCTAACCTTTAACCTTACACTTATTTTCGTACTGACACATTAACCCTATGCATATAACCCCAACCCTTATGTACCCTAACCCTTATACATATAACAGTAACCATAACCTTAATGTATACATCAGTAACAGTAACCTTTTGGTATACAACCATAACCCTTATGTATATAGCAATTACCCTTATGTATATAGCACTTACCCTTATGTATAACCCTTACCCCTATGTATATGATCGTAACCCTTATGTATATAATCCTAACCTTAATGTATATAACAATAACCTTACCCTTATGTATAACCCTAACCCTAATGTATATAACCCTTCCTCTAATGTGTATAATCCTAACCTTTATGTATAACTCTTACCTTTATTTATATAACAGTAACCCTTATGTATAACTCTTACCCTTATTTATAACCCTTACTCTAATCATATCTGTTACCCTATTCATACTGATGGATATCATATTTCATTGAAAACACATAATGAAACTATGACTATGAACTGACACAAAAAAATCAATGACATTGATATGAACATAAGACCATTCATGACTATGGACACATAACATATAAACATATTTAGTTATGAATATCAAAATACCGAAGTTACTGCCAATTTATTTTCTTCATTGCGCATTTCGACAACTTATGTCTCATCAGTGCAGATAAAACCAAAACATTTGGAAGTCCATCAACAAATACGTGTAAAATCTGACGGAGAACAAATAACCAAATGGCTCTAAATAGGAAAGCCAAAATTCAACTAAGGACAGAGCTATGCATGAGGGAGATTCTCCTTAGTTTTAAACAAAATTTGGTAAAATTTATATATTGCAAATTTAAATAATATCGGTTTTCGGGTCAGCACCGAATGATAACAAGTAGAAGACAAAATAAACGTTAAGTGATACTATGAAAACAAATTGATACTGAAGATAATATGAAAACTAATGTGAAATGAAATACTAAAAGCGGAAGCATATGACTATGACTATCAAATGACATTAACTATGAACACAAATAGATATTGAAACAATATGAACTACAAATATAAACATAAACACCAACATGAAGTGACACAAACTATGAAAACAAATTGACACTGGAGACAAAATGAACCAAATATGAAAGTATCAATGGTAAAAGATCACTTGAATCGATACAACACATAGAAACTAATCAATATGAACACCAAATACAAGTAGAAATGTTGAACTATGAACATTAAACGACATTAGATATGTAAACATATGGACATTGACAGAATGTTAACACAAGAACACGACTTATAACGGTATTGATGTGCATGATAAAAAAAACATGAATTGATAAATATCAAGATAAGGTGATACGAAACATAAAAACTTAATGACAGTCATAAGAACTTGAACGCTAAAAACACAAACATAAGGTCATCCATGACTATGAATGAACACATAACATATGGAAGCACTTTGATATGAATGTTAACAATGAGTAGAAGACGAAACATCAAGTGATACTATGAAAACAAACTGAAACTGAAAACAATATGAAAACAAACTGAAACTGAAAACAATATGAAAACTAATGTGACTTTAATCACTAAAACGGAAACATAACGTATAGCTGACTATGAACTGACACAAACTATGTGAACATATCAATATTAATGTTAATTGAACACCAAATACAAACAGAAACTTTAAACCATCAACATAAACTGACAGAAGATATGTAAACATATGAACATTGGCACGAATATTAACACCACATCATACACCTAACGTTAAGTATGACTATGAATCAACAAAAATATGTAAACATATGAACTTTATCTGCAAGAATGATATGAAACACAAACTAAGGAAACAAACTGATACTGACGATAATATGAAAACTAATGTGAACTGAAATACTTAAAGCGGAAGCATAAAGTCAGCTATGACTATCAACTGACATTAACTATGAAAACAAATAGATACCGAAGACAATATGAACACCAAATACGAACAGAAACATTGAAACATAATCAACATAATCAGACGCAAGATATGATAACACACTGATGTGAACACCAAATCATACACTTAACGTTTAGTATGACTAATAAAGTGATATAAAACATATGAACTGATGTGAACAAAAAATATAAACAGAAACATTGAAATATCAATGTTAAGCGACACAAGACATAAATGTTAACACAAAACACGACACATAACGTTAAGTATGACTATAAAGTGAAACAAAACATGAAACCATATCGATATTAATGAAAACGTTACACGAATACTGAAGATATATAACATCTCCAATGAATTGATATAAATTATGACAGCATATTGTCATTGAATTGAATATTTACACAAAACAAAAGATGAAACTTAAATATCAAGATCATATGCTACAAAACATTATACCTTAACCACATTCATGAGAACTTGAATATCAAAACACAACATGAAACATTAACATTAACTGATACAACATATGAATTTGAACACCAAATACTAGTAGAAATGTTCAAATATGAACATTAAACGACACAAGATATGTAAACATACAGACATTGACATGAATGTTTATACCAAAATACGAAATATAACGTTAAGTATGAAGACAAACACAACAATAAATGACAACTAATGCGAACTTGAACACCAAAACACAACAATAAATGACAACTAATGCGAACTTGAACACCAAAACACAACAGAACATGATAACATATCGTTAACTATATGAACTGTTACATGAAAGCTCAACATGAAATGATAAATATGAAGATAAAGTGATACAGAACATTAATCTTAACGATATTCATATGAACTGTTACATGAAAACTTAACATAAAACGTTAAATGTGACCACAGATACAACAAATTATGAACACAAATACAAACTTGAACAACAAATTGCAATATGAAACATGAAACATGAACATTATTACAACAAATTATGAAAAGAAATGCAAACTTGTACATGAAAATACAAACTGAAACGTTAAATATCAAGATTTGGTGACGCAAAACATTAAACACATCGATGATTATGAAGACTTTAACACAAAAACACAATATGAAATGTAAAATATGGACATAATTCTAACAAATTATGAAACTAAATGTGAACTTTGACTCTAAAGTGATACAAAACATTAAACTTAACGATATTCAGATGACCTGTTACATGAAAACTTAACATAAAACGTTACATGTTACCACAGATACAACAAATAATGAACACAAATACAACAAATTATGAAATAAATGCAAACTTTGACATAGAAATACAAACTGAAACATGAAACATGAACATTATTACAACAAATTATGAAAACAAATCTGAACTTTACACTAAAGATAATATGAAGCGATAAATATGAACACAATTACAACAAAACATGAAAATAAATGTGAACTTTGACATCAAAACATAACATGACACATGAAATATGAACATTTAACGACACAGAACATGTAAATATGCAAACATTGACACAGGTGTTTATTCCAAAACACAATATGAAATGCAAACTATGAACACAAACAAAACAAAACATGATAACATAATGACATTAAAAGAACTGTTACATGAAAACTTGACATAAAACGTTAAATGTGACCACAGATACAACAAATAATGAAAACAAATACAACAATACATGACAACAAATGCAAACTTCAACACCAAAACGCAATATGAAACATAAAACATCAACATAATTACAACAAAATATGAAAATAAATGTGAACTTTGACTATAAAGTGATACAAAACATGAAAGCATATCGACATTAATGTAAATAAGCTGAAATAAAACATCAAAATTTGACGCAGCAGAAGCAGCAGCAGCAAATATACCTGGTATATGACACAGCAGCAGCAGCAGCAGCAGCAGCAGCAGCAGCAGAAAATATACCTGGTATATGACACAGCAGCAGCAGCAGCAGCAATTCAACCTGGTATATGACGCAGCAGCAGCAGCAATTCAACCTGGTATATGACGCAGCAGCAGCAGCAGCCATTATGCCTCGCATATGGCGCTAAAGCAGCAGCAGCAGCAGCAAAAACCTGTAAAAAGGTCGATAAAGACAACAAAATTGCGATACATTCATCAAAAATACAACATGAAATATGATATGTAAACACAATAACAACAAAATAGTACAACTATTTTGTTGATTATTAATATAATCCAAAATGAAATATAACATCAATTGTTTGTGACAAACACAACAAAACATCAAGATGAAATGAAATAACGTCAAATCTCGTAATGAACGAGATTTGTTGAGGGTAACAGATATCAACTTGACAGTGTGACTAAACGATTGAGAAGCCTAAACATACCCCCGAATTCATATTTCACTTGACTATAGTATCAATAGTTTAGATAAAGACTGATCTAGGGCCGAATTAGCGCCGACTAAGGCCGATCTCAATTTTCTAAGGGCAGATAACTTCATAACAGTTCGTTTTAGGTCTAAGAGACCTACACAAATCGCTTTAGAACTATAAATGTACCCCGAATCCATATATCATATGACTATAGTACGAATAGTATTGATTAAGGCCGAATTAGGGCCGACTTAGGATCGATCTCAAATTTTCAAAGGCTGATTACTTCATAACAGTAGGTTTTAACCCTTCACTACCTATTCCAATCACTTTAGAAGGATTAAAGTACATGGATTCCATATATCATATGCCTATAGTAGAACGATTTCAAATTAAGGCCGAATTAGGACCGTTAAAGGGCCGACTAAGACCGATCTAGGATTTGTAAGGGCCGGTAACTTCATAACGGAAGGGTTTAGCCCTTAACTACCTTGACCAATCGCTTTAGAAGACTAAATGTACCCCGAATCCATATATGTTATGCCTATAGTAGAACGATTTCAAATTAAGGCCGAATTAGGGCCGACTTAGGATCGATCTTAAATTTTCAAAGGCCGATTACTTCATAACAGTAGGTTTTAACCCTTCACTACCTATTCCAATCACTTTAGAAGGATTAAAGTACATCGATTCCATATATCATATGCCTATAGTACGAATAGTATTGATTAAGACCGAATTAGAGCCGACTTAGGATCGATCTCAAATTTTCAAAGGCCGATTACTTCATTACAGTAGGTTTTAACCCTTCACTACCTATTCCAATCACTTTAGAAGGATTAAAGTACATCGATTCCATATATCATATGCCTATAGTAGAACGATTTCAAATTAAGGCCGAATTAGGACCGTTAAAGGGCCGACTAAGACCGATCTAGGATTTGTAAGGGTCGATAACTTCATAACGGAAGGGTTTAGCCCTTAGCTACCTTGACTTTTCGCTTTAGATGACTAAATTTACCCCGAATCCATATATGATATGACTATAGTACGAATACTATTGATTAAGGCCGATCTAGGTCCGACTAAGGACCGATCTTTGATTTCAAAGGGCCGATATCTCCAGAACAGTAGTTTTTAGGCCTTAACTACCTTACCAAACGATTAAGAATGATTAAAGTACATCGAATCCCTATATGATATGTCCATAGTAGTAATACTAAGGGTCAGGGCCGACTTTGGGCCGTTTAGGGCCGATTTCTCGTTGACACTCGGAGCTACGGCTTCAATACCTGTACCAATCGATTCAGCGACCTCGATTTACCCTAGTACGATATTACAAAGGAACGAAAATGTGCAAACAATACTCAAAAAGTATAGGTTCAAGTAGTATATAGGTGGTTTTCCCGTTCTAAAAATAGATTTTTCAGGGAATCCCCGCTCAACCTTGCGCATGCGCAAGGCTAACATGTCAGCATCCGGTCACGTGACTTCCGCTTCCGGTCACGTGCATTCCGGTCTTTCTCACTTCCGGCTCCACCACGCTCCACCACGACAAATGATAATTTGTAACCACCTATATACTACTTGGAGAACCTATACTTTTTGAGTATTGTTTGCACATTTTCGTTCCTTTGTAATATCGTACCAGGGTAAATCGAGGTCGCTGAATCGATTGGTACAGGTATTGAAGCCGTAGCTCTGAGTGTCAACGAGAAATCGGCCCTAAACGGCCCAAAGTCGGCCCTGACCCTTAGTATTACTACTATGGACATATCATATAGGGATTCGATGTACTTTAATCATTCTAAATCGTTTGGCATAGGTAGTTAACTCCTAAAAGCTACTGTTCTGGAGATATCGGCCCTTTGAAATCAAAGATCGGTCCTTAGTCGGACCTAGATCGGCCTTAATCAATAGTATTCGTACTATAGTCATATCATATATGGATTCGGGGTAAATTTAGACATCTGAAGCGAATAGTCAAGGTAGTTAAGGGCTAAACCCTTCCGTTATGAAGTTATCGACCCTTACAAATCCTAGATCGGTCTTAGTCGGCCCTTTAACGGTCCTAATTCGGCCTTAATTTGAAATCGTTCTACTATAGGCATATGATATATGGAATCGATGTACTTTAATCCTTCTAAAGTGATTGGAATAGGTAGTGAATGGTTAAAACCTACTGTTATGAAGTAATCGACCTTTGAAAATTTGAGATCGATACTAAGTCGGCCCTAATTCGGCCTTAATTTGAAATCGTTCTACTATAGGCATAACATATATGGATTCGGGGTACATTTAGTCTTCTAAAGCGATTGGTCAAAGTAGTTAAGGGCTAAACCCTTCCGTTATGAAATTATCGGCCCTTACAAATCCTAGATCGGTCTTAGTCGGCCCTTTAACGGTCCTAATTCGGCCTTAATTTGAAATCGTTCTACTATAGGCATATGATATATGGAATCGATGTACTTTAATCCTTCTAAAGTGATTGGAATAGGTAGTGAAGGGTTAAAACCTACTGTTATGAAGTAACCGGCCTTTGAAAATTAGACATCGATCCTAAGTCGGCCCTAATTCGGCCTAAATCAATACTATTCGTACTATAGGCATATGATATATGGATTCGGGGTCTAAAGCGATTTGTGTAGGTCTCTTAGACCTAAAACGTACTGTTATGAAGTTATCTGCCCTTAGAAAATTGAGATCGGCCTTAGTCGGCGCTAATTCGGCCCTAGATCAGTCTTTATCTAAACTATTGATACTATAGTCAAGTGAAATATGAATTCGGGGGTATGTTTAGGCTTCTCAATCGTTTAGGGTGCATAACACAGTTTTATTTGCAACGTCGCACTAGTAGGGGCAATTCAAAAATCCCCCTTTCCAATGCATGCATCTCATGTTTCAACCTATGATATCTATATACCAATGGAAAGCTAAAATGATGAATTTTGCAATGAATTAAAGTTCATGTCATATTTCATTTCATATTAAATAGTGTAGAAGCCTGAAATCTGTGCACAAAATAGCAATTTACACCCCAAAATTGGTCAAAATTAAGCTATTTCAGTGAGAAACAGCACACAGCTGGAAAGAATTCAGCATTTCCTTTTTTCATTCATTTCGAAGGGCTTGATTTGAATTTTTAAATGAGTGCACTTTCAGGGTACGATCGCCGTCTTCCAAAAAAGTTACAGCACCTTGAAGTCAAAGTTGAAAATTTTCCACATGTAAATACAGGATGTTTTGACGGTTGTCTCCCTTTAGTCAGTGTGCAAATAAAACAATTTTGAAAATTGTAAATTGCATCAAATTGGGTTCATTTAGCAGAAAAGACCTTCTTTGACGACATTAATATGAAAAACTTGTCGATTTTATATCCATTGTATATAAATAACAGGGTATCCCCTACCCGTCATGTGACTTGCTAGGGAAAAACCATTGTATTATTTACGAAACTGTGTTATGCATCCTTAATGCATTTTTATATCCAGTTTTCCAAAATTTTATGTTTTAGTTACAAAGAGGAACCAATTCCGATTAATTTGCTGTATCCGTCATTAAAATTGGTGAAAAAATAACCGAGATATGGA
>MJUU01015562.1:17679-37046 GCA_002080025.1 Modiolus philippinarum | reverse complement strand
AAAAAGTTACAGCACCTTGAAGTCAAAGTTGAAAATTTTCCACATGTAAATACAGGATGTTTTGACGGTTGTCTCCCTTTAGTCAGTGTGCAAATAAAACAATTTTGAAAATTGTAAATTGCATCAAATTGGGTTCATTTAGCAGAAAAGACCTTCTTTGACGACATTATTATGAAAAACTTGTCGATTTTATATCCATTGTATATAAATAACAGGGTATCCCCTACCCGTCATGTGACTTGCTAGGGAAAAACCCATTGTATTATTTACGAAACTGTGTTATGCATCCTTAGTCACACTGTCAAGTTGATATCTGTTACCCTCAACAAATCTCGTTCATTACGAGATTTGACGTTATTTCATTTTATCTTGAGGTTTTGTTGTGCTTGTCACAAACAATTGATGTTATATTTCATTTTTTGATTATATTAATACCGTTTAGTTTTACTATTTTGTTGTTATTGTGTTTACATATCATATTTCATGTTGTATTTTTGATGAATGTATCGCAATTTTGTTGCCTTTATCGGCCTTTTTACAGGTTTTTGCTGCTGCTGCTGCTGCTGCTTTAGCGCCATAGGCGAGGCATAATGGCTGCTGCTGCTGCTACTTACTGCTGCGTCATATACCAGGTTGAATTGCTGCTGCTGCTGCTGCGTCATATACCAGGTTGAATTGCTGCTGCTGCTGCTGCTGCTGTGTCATATACCAGGTAGAATTGCTGTTGCTGCTGCTGCTGCGTCAAATTTTGATGTTTTATTTCAGCTTATTGACATTAATGTCGATATGCTTTCATTTTTTGTATCACTTTATAGTCAAAGTTCACATTTATTTTCATATTTTGTTGTAATTATATTGATGTTTTATGTTTCATATTGCGTTTTGGTGTTCAAGTTTGCATTTGTTGTCATGTATTGTTGTATTTGTTTTCATTATTTGTTGTATCTCTGGTCACATTTAACGTTTTATGTCAAGTTTTCATGTAACAGTTCTTTTAATGTCATTATGTTATCATGTTTTGTTTTGTTTGTGTTTATAGTTTGCATTTCATATTGTGTTTTGGTATAAACACCTGTGTCAATGTTTGCATATTTACATGTTCTGTGTCGTTAAATGTTCATATTTCATGTGTCATGTTATGTTTTGATGTCAAAGTTCACATTTATTTTCATGTTTTGTTGCAATTGTGTTCATATTTATCGTTTCATATTATCTTTAGTGTAAAGTTCAGATTTGTTTTCATAATTTGTTGTAATAATGTTCATGTTTCATGTTTCAGTTTGTATTTCTATGTCAAAGTTTGCATTTATTTTCATAATTTGTTGTATTTGTGATCATTATTTGTTTTATCTGTGGTAACATGTAACGTTTTATGTTAAATTTTCATGTAACAGGTCATCTGAATATCGTTAAGTTTAATGTTTTGTATCACTTTAGAGTCAAAGTTCACATTTAGTTTCATAATTTGTTAGAATTATGTCCATATTTTACATTTCATATTGTGTTTTTGTGTTAAAGTCTTCATAACCATCGATATGTTTAATGTTTTGCGTCACCAAATCTTGATATTTAACGTTTCAGTTTGTATTTTCATGTACAAGTTTGCATTTCTTTTCATAATTTGTTGTAATAATGTTCATGTTTCATGTTTCATATTGCGATTTGTTGTTCAAGTTTGTATTTGTGTTCATAATTTGTTGTATCTGTGGTCACATTTAACGTTTTATGTTAAGTTTTCATGTAACAGTTCATATGAATATCGTTAAGATTAATGTTCTGTATCACTTTATCTTGATATTTATCATTTCATGTTGAGCTTTCATGTAACAGTTCATATAGTTAACGGTATGTTATCATGTTTTGTTGTGTTTTGGTGTTCAAGTTCGCATTAGTTGTCATTTATTGTTGTGTTTTGGTGTTCAAGTTCGCATTAGTTGTCATTTATTGTTGTGTTTGTCTTCATACTTAACGTTATATTTCGCATTTTGGTATAAACATTCATGTCAATGTCTGTATGTTTACATATCTTGTGTCGTTTAATGTTCATATTTGAACATTTCTACTAGTATTTGGTGTTCAAATTCATATGTTGTATCAGTTAATGTTAATGTTTCATGTTGTATTTTGATATTCAAGTTCTCATGAATGTGGTTAAGGTATAATGTTTTGTAGCATATGATCTTGATATTTAAGTTTCATCTTTTGTTTTGTGTAAATAATCAATTCAATGACAATATGCTGTCATAATTTATATCAATTCATTGGAGATGTTATATATCTTCAGTATTCGTGTAACGTTTTCATTAATATCGATATGGTTTCATGTTTTGCTTCACTTTATAGTCATACTTAACGTTATGTGTCGTGTTTTGTGTTAACATTTATGTCTTGTGTCGTTTAACATTGATGTTTCAATGTTTCTGTTTATATTTTTTGTTCACATCAGTGTTAATATTCATATGTTTTATATCACTTTATTAGTCATACTAAACGTTAGGTGTATGATTTGGTGTTCACATCAGTGTGTTATCATATCTTGCGTCTGATTATGTTGATTATGTTTCAATGTTTCTGTTCGTATTTGGTGTTCATATTGTCTTCGGTATCTATTTGTTTTCATAGTTAATGTCAGTTGATAGTCATAGCTGACTTTATGCTTCCGCTTTTAGTATTTCAGTTCACATTAGTTTTCATATTATCGTCAGTATCAATTTGTTTCCATACTTTGTGTTTCATATCATTCTTGCAGATAAAGTTCATATGTTTACATATTTTTGTTCATTCATAGTCATACTTAACGTTAGGTGTATGATGTGGTGTTAATATTCGTGTCAATGTTCATATGTTTACATATCTTGTGTCAGTTTATGTTGATGGTGTAAAGTTTCTGTTTGTATTTGGTGTTCAGTTAACATTAATATTGATATGTTTACATAGTTTGTGTCAGTTCATAGTCAGCTATACGTTATGTTTCCGTTTTAGTGATTAAAGTCACATTAGTTTTGATATTGTTTTCAGTTTCAGTTTGTTTTGATAGTATCACTTGATGTTTCGTCTTTAACTCATTGTTAACATTCATATCAAAGTGCTTCCATATGTTTTGTGTTCATTCATAGTCATGGATGACCTTATGTTTGTGTTTTTAGCGTTCAAGTTCTTATGACTGTCATTAAGTTTTTATGTTTCGTATCACCTTATCTTGATATTTATCAATTCATGTTTTTTGTTTTTTATAAACATGCACATCAATACCGTTATAAGTCGTGTTCTTTTGTTAACATTCTGTCAATGTCCATATGTTTACATATCTAATGTCGTTTAATGTTCATAGTTCAACATTTCTACTTGTATTTGGTGTTCATATTGATTAGTTTCTATGTGTTGTATCGATTCAAGTGATCTTTTACCATTGATACTTTCATATTTGGTTCATTTTGTCTCCAGTGTCAATTTGTTTTCATAGTTTGTGTCACTTCATGTTGGTGTTTATGTTTATATTTGTAGTTCATATTGTTTCAATATCTATTTGTGTTCATAGTTAATGTCAGTTGATAGTCATAGTCATATGCTTCCGCTTTAAGTATTTCATTTCACATTAGTTTTCATATTATCTTCAGTATCAATTTGTTTTCATAGTATTACTTAACGTTTATTTTGTCTTCTACTTGTTATCATGCATAACTAAATATGTTTATATGTTATGTGTCCATAGTCATGAATGGTCTTATGTTCATATCAATGTCATTGATATTTTGTGTCAGTTCATAGTCATAGTTTCATTATGTGTTTTCAATGAAATATGATATCCATCAGTATGAATAGGGTAACAGATATGATTAGAGTAAAGGTTATAAATAAGGGTAAGTGTTATACATAAGGGTTACTGTTATATAAATAAAGGTAAGAGTTATACATAAAGGTTAGGATTATACACATTAGGGGAAGGGTTATATACATTAGGGTTAGGGTTATACATAAGGGTTAGGTTATTGTTATATACATTAAGGTTAGGATTATATACATAAGGGTTACGATCATATACATAGGGGTAAGGGTTATACATAAGGGTAAGTGCTATATACATAAGGGTAATTGCTATATACATAAGAGTTATGGTTGTATACCAAAAGGTTACTGTTACTGATGTATACATTAAGGTTATGGTTACTGTTATATGTATAAGGGTTAGGGTACATAAGGGTTAGGGTTATATGCATAGGGTTAATGTGATTCTTACAACAGAAAAGTTAGTGTCAGTACGAAAATAAGTGTAAGGTTAAAGGTAAGGGTTAAAGGAGAGAACTCCAATAGTTTGAAAATATATGAATTAAATTCTAAATTAATATAAATGAAAAAAAATAAATAATAATAAAATAATAATAAAAATATAAATGAAATAAACAAAAAGAAAATTATTAAATAAGAATATAAATAAATTAAATGAAAGATAATAAATAATAATTGAATAATAAACAAAAATTAAATAATAAAGATAAAAAATAATTAAATAAATAAATAATATTAATAAAAGTAGATAAATAAAAAAAATATAATAAATATGATACATATAGATTATAAAGTTAATGTAAAAACGAATGAAATAAATTAAAAATGATAAATAGTAAATAAATAAAAAAAATATAATAAATAAAATATATAATTAATAATATAAATAAAATAAATAATTAATAATATAAATAAATTAAATGAAGAAAATTAAACCAATAATTGAATAGAAAATAATAAAAGAAATAAAATGATATTATAAATAAATATAATAATAATGAAAAAATACAAATGTATAATGAAAAAGAATAAACTATAAAATATAAATAAAAATAAATAAATAAAAATAAAAGTTATCATAGCAACTTAGGTTAGAGTTGGATCAAAGGGACATAACACGAGAATATTAAAATAATATTCGAAAATAAATAATGAATGAATATAGAGTTGTCATAGCAACTTAGGTTAGAGATAAAACGGAGGTAACTCAAACAAGTTTGAAAATGTAAAGTAACTATGGAGATATAGAAGAAAAATGCTTAGGTTTAGTCATGAACAAAAGTCAACAAAATCAGGAAAAGAATGTATAAGGAACACAACATAATGCATACAAACACCAAATGACTAGAGTTATACATAAGGGTTAGGGTTATATACATTATGGTAAAGGTTGGGTTGGTTAGGGTAAACCATGGTATATCTGAACATATACACATTACATAACAAAAAAAAGATAGGGTTAGTACGAGGATAAGTGTAAGCTTAGGGTTAGCATGAGATCAAAGATAAGACCAATAAAAGAACCTTGAATTGAGATAGGGCGAGACTAATAAAAGAACCTTGAATTGAGGTAGGGCGAGACTAATAAAAGAACCGTTAATGGAGATAGGGCGAGACTAATAAAAGAACCTTGAATGGAGGTAGGGCGAGACTAATAAAAGAACATCGAATGGAGATAGGGCGTGACTAATAAAGGAACCTTGAATTGAGGTAGGGCGAGACTAATAAAGGAACCTTGAATTGAGGTAGGGCGAGACCAATATTTGCCAATGACAGGGCATGACCAATGGCAATACACAAGTGAGACCAAAGCTTAAGGCTGAGAGACCAAAGGTCAGCGACATACTAAATATGGCAGACACTTCTCGGTTCCGGAACGGAAACGATCTCCAGACCCAGAATTTGAAGGGAAAAATCGCAGACCTTTAACATAGGCCTATGGGTCTGAACGTCCGCTATATACTACTAACAATGTAGACAAATAAAACAGATCTTTGCATATTTTCGTTTTTGACACAGGTGTGTCCTTCTTTTGCCTCATCTTATCTATGAGTAGTTCAAATTCATAAAACTTACCCCTACTCTAATAAATTTACTCTAAAATTGCCAATTTTTTGTATATGATCGAATAAAAATAACCAGAACACGCAAAATTTGTGTTGTATATGACAATGTTGAATGAATTATTAACAAACTACCGAAGTTACTGTTAATTTAGTTTTTCATATGTTATATCATTTTTGGAATTTTAGCAGCTATTTGTCGAAATAAACTCAATATTTTGCCCGAAATTTATGAAAAATGGGAATTCTCAACATTTCAGATTTGTCCAAAACTCACCGTTAAATTGTTATGTATGTCACTTCTGGAGGATATTTCTACAAATATGCCAATTAATTGTTCTAAGCAAACATAATTGTTAAGAAAAAACAAGAAGTGTTTAATGCGACTCTAAATTAAAGAAAATCATATCCTCTTTTTGTGTTAAAGGGTAATATGTTTGCAATTTATGAGACTGAAGTTAGTGTAAAATGTTCAAATGCATACTGATATTTTGTCAACCTTTTTCAAGTTATATGTCAATTTCATGAAGTATTTACATAATCAATGAAGGGATTTGGAGTAAATGTACATGAGAAAAAGTCTCTACAAATACATGGTAAAAAGCAATGGAACAACGCTTTTATTGTTGTTTTTCATCTTGAAGTCACCATGAGGCCTTCAACAATGAGCTATGCCCATACCTCATAGTAAGTTCAAGACGGCCCAAGCACCGGTTTGAGTGGAATTCATTGCTAGATGTTGAGCAACGCTACATCCATGTTTATTCTGGCCATGGATGCGGGATTGTCAACAAACATTAGGAAAGGGATTGCCAACAAACATTAAGGAAACTGGCAAAGTGTACTCAAAATCACTGGCGCCCGTTGCCTGACAAAGGCACCAATGTCCCTAGCTGGTGGACAATCACAACATATAGACAAGCACAGGGCACTCATCAAGTCGATTGTGAGAAAACTTGGCATTATAAATCAGTGAGATGTGGGCAATATGAACAGGTGGTCAGATCACATTTTGTAATTACAAAAAAAGAATGCCAAAATTTGAAAGTGTAATAGTGCATCTATATGAGAAATTCTCTCAAGCACAAGTTCACCATACCTAAAATGTATATGGAGCATACATCTCTAAGTCAAAACTGCTAAAATTCTAAAAAATGGAAAATTCCCATTTTGGATACAATTTCGAGCAGGAGGGCCAAAAAGAGACCCCTTAAGAAGTTTAAATCTACTTAAATGGTCTTCTGCCTGTCAGTTTTTGTGAAATACAAATAAGAATTCGCATTAACCATTATCTTTTCATCATTTAGTGCCTGAATATTAAAAAAAAATTCCTTAATTTTTAGAGGAAGCAGTGCTAATTTTGACATTTGTGAACCTACAAAAAATGTAAAACAAACATTTCGTTGCAAACATATCATAAATCTTGAATACAATGGCAATGATTATATATATATTTAAATTTTGACGATCCAAAAGTCAGAAATTTGAAATTGTGAAAATATTTTTTTCCATTTTTCAAAAAATATATACAAAAAATCTAAATTTTATGGACTTTAATGGTCTTATTTTCCAACAGCGTATCAGAACTGATAAGTTGGGCATAAAAACTTGATCAAATGACGAGATTTGTTTATCTAACAAGAAATGACAGCTAAGAAATCGTCATTTTCGCAATTTTTTTGCAGAGTAGTGGTACATTTTTTGTATCGCAAGATCATATAAAATGGCGTAAAGTGGCCAAACTTCATTGTAAAAGACATTGAATTAGCGTCAATTTGATACCAAATTTAAGTACATCTAACTTATCTACAGAAAATTATGGAGCTTGAAAGGTGAAAAAGGTTAAAGAAAAATGAAGAAAATACAAGAATAGAGTGGTCTACTATAAAAGTGGCCCTTTACTGTCTTTGGGTGTAGGTTATTTTCGTGTTAACATGTTTTATTTTTACGAACTGAAAGGACTGAATAAATTGTTATGGATCATAATTGGGGGTGGGGTGCACGGAAAGTGATTTCAGCCCATAGCCTGATTTACTGTTATGGGTAAACAAGGGGGTCTTAATTGGTGACACGACATTCTCTATAGACAGTATGTGTGTTATATTGGCATATTAATAGCGCACTGATATAACACCGATTTTCCTTGATTGCACAATGAAGACTTGTTTTAAAATTATGGCAATTTCTATAATTATGGTAAATGGTATTTGGATCTTCAAAATAGCATGGCGGTTTTACAATTCATTTTATACATGTTCAGAATAGGAATTAATGCAATATATAGTATAAAACAATTAGTTGACCTTTTTTCATTCAAGTCAATATAACTCTCAAGTTTAAAATGACATAAAAGTGGGAAAATAGATATGATTTTGTTGGGTCCAAATGAATTACGGCAAGGGGGCACCTGTTGCACCCGTTTAAACAAAAACAAATCTTTTGTTTTTGAAAACAGATGAATTGTTGATGATTTTTGCAGGATGTTATTTGAGATTTGAACTTTGACTGCATGGTTCAAAATATTGGCTCGTTATTTAGTTTACAAAAATAAACATTCACTTTTACAGGGGATTTTCGGAGCAGTTTATATTAAAATATGCAAAATTTGATAAAACAATTGTGTTATTTATGTCAATACATCGGCAAACGAATACCGAAGCAAGAACGAGGAAAAGGGGGATTCAAAAATCATAAATCCAAAATCACGGCAATTCATATCCAACATGAATTGAGACAGTATGACAAAGACAAAACAAATAAACAAAAATGAACAAGAACGCCACATACCTAAAGCGAGCAGTGTGAACCCCTACAAAAACTGAGGTATCATCAGGTGCTCTGGAAGGGTAAGCATGATCTGCTCCACACGTGGCACCCGTCACACTGCCAGTGAAAAGTCCGGTTTGTCACAGTCGGTGTTAGTCAGTCCGGTAATAAACTCTGGATCTACCCAAAGATATCTTTTCTCATTTGTGAAATGGAAACATTGTAACAGCCTGTCAAATCGTGGTAACGACCGTAAAACTTCTGTAGTGACAATTGCAACAGTGACTGAACATACCCTTGATGTATAAGTTTTTGAGACAGTAATTTCGTTCTGTTGACAAACGGTCGCTGTACAAACAACATGCACGGCAATAGCAAATGAGTTGCGAAATATACACACCATATGCCGGAAATATGGGAATATTACTGCTCAAAAACGGGAAGTTCACTATTGGAAAGTCGAAATCATCACGCTTGTCGTAAAGTTTTGTTTTCAGACGTCCTGAGTTGTCAATGTAGAGTTATAGGTCCAGGTATTATGCTGATGATGGTGTATCAGTGGTCTCTTCAATTTCGAGTTCATTTGGGTATATAGATGAAGGTTATCCTTAAATTGAGGAAGCTGAAATTAAAGGACTTGGCTAGCTTACTGACTTTTTTCTGAACTAGCCCTTAATAAACCTGGCTTCATTCGAATAAAAAAAAAAAACAAATCTGCTAAAAGTGGCGCACAATTAGTCCCCATAGGTATCCCTATTATCTGATGGAAAAATTGTGCTCCAAATTCTACAAATATGTTATCAATCAGGAATTCCAACATTGGGATGACATCCTCCTCTGTATACTTTTTTGTGTGAATCAGTGTGATGTTTAACAAAATAGGCCCAATCTTTGCCTATCACTAAATATTAATATCTTCTTTCGCCCTTTTTAGTACAGAAAGACCGATGTATTAAAACCCGGAGTACTGACTTAAGCTTATCGTGGGGGTGAGAAGTATAGAGTGTAGAAAAATCAAATGTTTTGCCGGACACAGTTAATTTGCAGTAGTTGAGTCAATGTATTTTACATACAAACAAATTGAGTACTTTTAAATGAAATTGCTTTATGAGTAATAAATTCAGTTCAGAATGAATAGGTTTTGCGTTGCATATGTAGTTAATGTTAATAATTTTATTAAATGTTAGATTTTTCTGTGTTAAGGTAGTACGGGGACTAAAAACAAAACGATAGATTTTTCTTATTTTTCTGTGATTGAAAGTTTATTAAAAGCACTTCCAAATTTTAGTAAAAAATCTATAGGTCACCGAACTCGTTTTTCCGGGAGAAGCTTCCGAAAATAGTAAGATTTTGACCATTTTAGTATAGCCTATATAGGGAGAAAATACAACTTTAAAATTTATTATGTGAATAAAACGATAGATTTTTGTAAAAATGTAGTATAAAGTGTGTTAAAGTAATCACTTTGAAAATATGAAATAAAAAACAGGGGTCACCGATCATATTTTTGAAAAAATCACGTAATTGTGATTTTCCCTTAACATTTCTATATAATTATCTCCCCTTAATAAAGTAAGAGTTTTTCAAAAAGTGATATCATTTGCATACTGCAAGCATAAATGTTGCTTATTTTACTTTAAATTATTTATTATCAATGAACTATTCAAAATCATGTTTACAACAAATTAGTGGTTAATTTCAATTTTCACCCGATGCGCAAGATGGATGCGCAGTTTTAGACACCCGAACCACCTTAAGTCATAACTTACGGGAAAAATAAAGTATACAGATGATTAAAAAAAATAAAAACTTTTTTTTTCACTCAAATTCAATTTATTGAAATACTAAAAGGCATTTGAATTTAAGTATGAAAGCTGAATTCTTAAACTTACCAAAAAAGTCATCTTGTCAGATAAACACACTAGAAATGTCAAACTAACACACAAGAAATCCTTTACTAATTAATTGATAGAGGTCCTTGGTGTAAAATTGTAACATTAAAAATTAATGTATGCTGAACAAAATATATCTTCACGGCTTCAGATTTTATGTTTTATCGTTTTGATCATGCCAGATGATAAAAGAAAACAAAATTGTTGACATGTATAACGCACAAAGTTTTGCTTAGAGGGCCAACATTTTAAAATATTAAATTAGTCTGCAAAAATAGATTTTGTAAGAGACATCATGTTTAGTAAAAATCGTTAAGTTTTAATTAATTCTTGCAGAAATTACTTATAATAAGCTTATGATTTATCCAGAGACATATTTAATTATAATATGTCCGAGTCTGATTTATATAACACTGTTATTATGCCCAAAAAGTTCAAATTTGCTTTCACGTGAAATAAAACTTCACACAGACAAATTTGTTGCAAACATAGAAATCAAAGAATTCAATTTTTGTCAACACTTAATTTTTCAAATTAAAATGTCAAACAAACTAAATCGATACAATACAAAACCCGTCGCTCTTTTAATCTAGCAGTATAAATAACTACAGAATTCAAAAGAGAAATGGATCATAGATATCGTTTTTATATGATAACAAAATACCGAAGTAACTGTCAAATTTGAAATATATGAAAGAAATTTTAAAAATTACACCGGACTCTTCCGGACTCATTTTTGTATTCAACCGACATAATTTCTAGCCTTCACACAAAAGAGCTTCACGATGTGAAAGACGAAAAGACAAACTATGGCATCAAGGAATCTCGCAAGATTTGGACGGTTTCATCCAAAAATGTAATGAATTACTTGTATTTTAACAAATTTGAACAGGTCATACGATGTAGTCGCAGGACGGAGCAGGCAGGTGTGTCCGCGCACCTCAGTCTTAGTCTATTTCTAGGGACGCAAAGTGATTTTTGATTTTAAAAAATATGGGAAAATAGATTGTGTCATCTGAAAGACATCTCTTTACCATTTTCAAAACACTTTACTTTTTATCAATAGCTTAAGAAATAAGCAAATGACAGTCATTTTTCATATTTACAAAATTTCAGAATTTTAGAAAATCTGTTTCCAGTTTTAAATATCACAAAAATATTTATTTTGAACTGTCATTACTATTGTAAAATGTTGTATATGTTTCTTTATATCTGTTAAATGCATTTTTTGTGTGTTTTAACTATTAAGCCTACAAAATATATTATAATTGACAAATATGAAGTCGGACAAAATAATCATGATGATTATTCTATCTCTGGAGGTCCTTATTTACGGTATATTTTGATTTTTTTACTTGCCTAGGCAATATTTATTTCATAAATATTACTTATGGATTCATTATTTGGCATGTTTGGATTTAATTTATTTTGAAAGCAGTAGAGTTGCCATTTGAATGAAATACCTATGTATCTTTTTCTGTATTTTTTTTCTGTGCCAGTTTATTTCAAAGTGATTGGTTGCTAATCTTAGTGGAATTAAAAGAGACAAAAAAATCAATATTTCTTTTCTTGAGTACAAAAATATGATTTATGACACATTTAGTGAAATTCAACTTGTGAGAATTAATGAAATGACAGCATGTACTCCCCATCTCTTATAGGCGGTAGATATTAAGTATTGATGCAGGTTGATCTTTGTTGACTGTAATCTATACATTGTATACTAAATATATAAAATTTATCTTGCTTTTAAAATTGAATGTGCAAATATGCATTACTGTTAAACCACAGGGGAGGGCAATTATTTGAATTTTTAAATTTCATATTTATTAAATTTAAGTTTGGGTAGCAATTAGGACAAACATTTACTAATTTTTGCATTGTCTCTCATAAAGCTTTAACTGTAATATTGTTCATAAGAAATAAATATGATACTAATACAATGGATGTTCTATTATTTAAAGACACTTACACACAGCGTGCTGACCTGAGATTAGAAGTCTTAAATTTAAAAAAAAATCAAAGCATAAAAATTTATTAAAATTGCAACAAAAAAATGCATGAACCAGAACTGATTTTCTTTAACTTTTAATGTGCTTTGATTTGCATCTCCAGCAGTGTTAAAATATCAACATTTATAATTTTTTTTAAAGCCTTCCATTATTCAAAGGAAATTAAGAATATATCAGAAGAATGCTAAAAAAAATGTTTCGAAGTTTATATCTCTCTTTAAAGAAGTTCAAATTATCTTAAGGTAATGAAAAAATAGGAAGACAATGAAATGCAACAGTATCGAAGTGCTGACAATCAAATTAAAAAGTTTATATAGAGGAGGTAACTCCATCTTTTTCAGATTTGACTTTTTAAAAAAATATTTAAAAATAGAATACGGGAATTTTGTTCAATTTTTTTGCAGTAATTATATCAAAAACATATTTTTCTTATTTTGGATAGTAATTTTTAGAGTGTATATTGCTTTTTTGAGTTTTTCCCTAAAAATTGTATTTTTCAAAAAGAAATTTCTGTCCCAAATATTGCCTCATTTTCCATTAAATATGAATATACATTATCTTTGATATGTCGGTAATAATAATCATTTGCATTGGAAACCTTCTGGTAGTTGTGTTATTCACAAAAGCCCGTAATTGAAGGGTAATTATTTAAATGCAAATTTGGCAACAGAAATTTGGTTAAATTTTGAATTGTCTCTCTTTGCTTTTGCATGCCTACTATTTCATTAGATTTTCAAAGTTTTAAAGTAGACAACTTATATGCAAATATTTGCTTTGAATGTTTGAGTAAAACACTTTTGAAAAATTCAGTTAAGCCTGAAGAAAATTGGTCTGTACTATGTGACATGGGGTCCTCAACACAACTTGTCCCAGTTTTGCGTAAACATAGAGGACTTTTTGACGTCATAATATAGATTTTCCAACGTCACAATGTTTAGTGACGCAATTTGCGCTGATTGACCCCACGTCAAGCGGCGCAATTCATTCATAAAAAGAAGTAAGGAAGATCCTGCTCCTGAAAGAAAGTGGTCTATTGAATTGGCCGGTGTGTCTGCATGACCTGGAAAACCCAGCATAGGAATGTTAAAACAAAAGATTTTACGCATCGAACCATATGTGATAAACGAAACTGTTGTTTCATTGATATAATGATGCCAATTTGTATTGACATTGCACATGTTTGAAAAGGGGCTTCAGAACACCAGTAGGGTTAATCAGATTAGCTGTTTTTAGCCTTTTGAAGTAAAGGAATAGGGGCGGTAAGGGCCTTATTTGGCCTGAAAAAATAAATTTGGTTGAATTCACCGAATTGTCTCATTGGAATGTTCTAAGGGTATGGCTTTTCAGTAAACAGTAACATTTCTCAAATATTGATGCATGATTATTGAGTTTTTGAGGGTAGAAAAGGGGACAAATTGAAGATTTTGTAGAAAAGTGACAAATTTGACAAATTTTGACTACTTTTTCTGTGTAGGAAATATTGAGCACATGCAAGAACCACTAAAATATTTCTATGAGAGGTCCCATTCATTTGTACAAATAAGTTGGTAAATTATCTAATTGGTTCTTGGATGTGCTCGATATTTCCGGGTAGGAAAACTGTTCGAAAATCTGTCAAATTCGGTACATTTCTATGAAAATGCTCAAAAGTAGCCTTTTCATGACGTCAGAACTACACATATTGTGACGTCATTTATTCTAACTTTTGTATTTTTTCTATAAATGGGATCTAAGCTTTAAAATGAACATGGAAGAAAATCTTGTGGTGCAACTTAAAATTTCGCTGAAATCATGGGCCAAATCTACCCCTTATCGCACCTTGTCCTTGCGTATTTTTCCATCAAATTTTGTAATTTCTTTTCTTCAAACATTAAAAGTTCAAGTTGTAAACAAACTGACACAATGTTTTGTGTATGCCAAAATTTACTTTAACATCCAAAGGTCAGTGGTGTGCAGAAACACCAGATGCCCAGACACCAATTCTCACACTGTAATTTGATTTGAGAAATTTTCACAGGACAAAGCTGGGGTAGTAGAGAGCAGTTTTATCCACACTGACCACGGCACAGGCACTTGTTTCATAAAATAATTTGTCAGTCCATTCCATCAAAATTTTAAGCATTATCCGCAACTCCTCCTAAATCGCTTGGTACTTTCCAACCAAACTTCAATTTCAATTCACAGTTTTATTCAAAGTCGATACATATTTAACAGTTACAACACCAGCTTTTAACATCTACTATCAAATAACAAAATGGCCTTCATTTACTTTAGGGGACCCACTACTAACTTTAGGGTGGTGATTTTTTAGCATTTATATTTATTACAGTAAGATTTGGTTAGGGTTAAGGTTATGGGTAAGGGTTAATGTTAGGAATAGGGCTAGAGTTGGTGTCCTGTAGTTAGTGTTTAGGTTAGGGATATGGTTAGCCTATCTAGGACAAGGTCCCCTAAAGTAAACTTAGGTCGTTAGGATTAAGGTTATGGGTTAGGGTAAATGTTAGGAATAGGGCTAGTTTAACCCCGCCGCAGCAGGTTTGCGTCTGTCATAAGTCAGGAAATGTATTAAGCCTTTGTGTGTCTTGTCTTTTTTCTAGTTAGTTTACTTAATGTCTATAGGAATCTAGGATGTTGTCTATTTTGCTGAACCTGATTACTCTTTATTCAGGGGCCGACTCCGACTTATCGTTGGGTGTGGGGTTTTCTCACCGTTCATTGAAGATCTTATGGTGGCTTTGAGTTGTTATTACTCCCCTTTGGGTCGTTGTCTCTTTGACACATTCCCCGTTTCCCTTCTTTTTTCTAGAGTTAGTGTCCTGTAGTTAGTGTTTAGGTTATGGATATGGTAAGCCTATCTAGGACAAGGTCCCCTAAAGTTAGGGTTAAGGTTAAGGGTGGTTAGGGTTAAAGTTAGGAATAGGGCTAAAGTTAGTGTCCTGTAGTTAGTGTTTAGGTTAGGGATATGGTTTAGCCTATCTAGGACAGGGTCCCATAAAGTAAACTTAGGCCAACAAAACAGTACAACATAAAAGCATGCACAGATAAAACATCAAGAGCGATACAGTAGTTGGCCATAAAAGCATGCACAGATAAAACATCAAGAGCGATACAGTAGTTGGCCATAAAAGCATGCACAGATAAAACATCATGAGCGATACAGTAGTTGGCCATAAAAGCATGCACAGATAAAACATCAAGAGCGATACAGTAGTTGGCCATAAAAGCATGCACAGATAAAACATCAAGAGCGATACAGTAGTTGGCCATAATTATTTCGCCAATGTCAAATTTTCATGTGCATTTCATGTAAAAAGGGCTCCTTTTGAAATAATTTCTCTAGAATTCATATCTGGTCTAATTTTCATAATTTAAAATTCCTTAAAAAAAGCTTAACAAACGTTTTTAGCTCACCTGACCCGAAGGGTCAGTGTGAGCTATTGCCATCACTTGGCGTCCATCGTCCGTCGTCCGTCCGTCCGTCCTTTAAACTTTTCACATATTCATCTTCTCCTCTGAAACCACTGAGGCAAATTCAACCAAACTTTACAGGAATGATGTATGGAAGGTCCTTTACAAAGATTGCTCATTTCGTTCCGATCCGATAAAAAACATGGCCGCCAGCGCAGAACTTAGGTTGAACATAGGACCCAATGGGAAAAATCACATTTTCATCAACTCCTCTGAAACTGCTCAAGCAAATTCAACCAAACTTTACAGGATTGATGCACTGAAGGTCATTTACAAAGATTGCTCATTTTAATTGGATTCGACAAAAAACATGGCCGCCAGCATGGAACATAGTTTAACATTGGACTCTATGGGAAAATTCTTATTTTCTTATTCTCCTCTGAAACCGCTAAAGCAAATTCAACCAAACTTTACAGGAATGATGTACTAAAGGTCCTTAACAAAGATTGCTATTTCATTCCAACCAATAAAAACATGGCCGCCAGCACAGAACATAGTTTATTTTGGCCGGGGAAGTTCGCATAAAAACATGGCCACCATTCAGAACATCAAAACCCTGCTGTTCAGCATTTTGTCAGGTGAGCGATACAGGCTCAGTGTCTGAGCCTCTAGTTTTAATTTTGAAATAATTTTTATCTCAAGTGGTATTTAAATTTTCATGGTTTAAACACAGATAGAACATGTACATTTTCTATTTCAGTTTTTATACGACTGCAAAAATTTTTTGCGTTCGTATAATGGTATCGTGCTGTCGTTGTCATCTGTAGACACTTTTGTTTTTGGTCAAAAACTTTAGTTCCAGTTGACCAATCCTTATGAAATTTTAAAACAATCTTCCTTGGCACAAAAGGAAGGCTTGGCTACGTTTTGGTCATTGTAGCCCCACCCGTTTTAAAAAAAGGGGCCAAAAAGGGTTAAATTTTTCATTTTCACATATTTGACTGTAGAATCTTTATTATTTATTGGATTTTGATGGTTTTTTTACAGTGTGCTCTTGAGGAAATTTCCAATCAGTAGTATGGCAATGGATTTCATGTGGCATGTACCGTTCACGAGATAAATGGGGCCCAAAAGGGGCGAATTTCAAATATTTTAATTTTTTTATTTTAACATAATTAACATTGTGCTGCTTTATCAGATTTTTGATAACTTGTTTCTTTTCCAAGCTATCAGGTTTCCCCGCGGGGCAAAAATTGCAAACATGCAGATTACCTAAAATTTGTATTTTTCATCGGATTTCGATTTTCTTTGAATTCCTCTTGATATAAGCTTTTGGTGGTATGTCAACGGATTTGGCGCAGCTCTTACCGTTTCCTAGCTATAAGGGGTCAAAGGGGCTGAAATTGCATTTTTTTTAAATTATGTGAAATTTTATTTTTGATCAGATTTTGATGGGATTTTTTTCTTTGGATTCCTCTTGATAAAAGCTTTCAGTGGTATGTCAATGGATTTGGCGTAGCTCTTACCATTTCTGGGCTATAAGGGGTCAAAGAGGAATCAGAAGGAGTCATATAAGGGCTAATTTTTATTTTCCCTAGTTTGCGTCCAGCTAATTACTTGGTCAATCTCCTTATTGTGTCCAACTTATTATTGTGTCTATACTCACTATAAATTACACTTGTTCAAATTTCATTGGTTGACATGCTGCGCTCGGGGTAGCCCTTTATTATTATAGATACAATGTAAATTTTTACTTTGAAATTTTGTGCTTGACTTTAATTCATAAAAACAAAAAAAAAACTCATAATATTTTCTAAATATTAGATGAAACTGATGTTAAGCTCTGTTTAACAGTGAAATATTATTGAAAATTGAACCAAAAATAAATTTTTGAACATGGGTCATTTTTACAAGAAATGCACAGGTATTTTTATGGTGGTGAAATAATTATGGTCAACTACTGTACAACCATGAAGCACATATTCTATATCAGTCAAACTTAAAACACAACTGACATAAAAAAAAACATGCACATACTAAAATATTAAGAAGCTTGACATATCAGTTAAAACATGCAAGCATTAAAGCACATAATTTACATATACATACATGTACATGATGTACAACACAATGCATTATAGGATTAAACACTCATTTTTAGGAAATTATCTATGTATAAACTGCGGCAGCTCACTCACAAACTGAATAAAGTCCAAAGGACTTTATGTAAAGTTTGTGAGTGAGCTGCCGGAGTTTATACATACATAATTTCCTAAAAATCAGTGTTTAATCCTTATAATTCCAATTTTTTACAATAAAAACTAAGTGATCCGTGTTAACGAGGTCTTTATTTGCTGCACCATATTTTTGCGGAGTGGATTAATGGGCAAACGGAAATATCGAAAAATATTTCCGTTTGCTATTCATGACGTTGACCAATGAAAATGAACGTTACAATTACATTTGGAATTATATTAATATATTTGTAATCAAATTAAACAAAGCACTAAAACATTTAGGTTTTAAAACCATGAAGCAAACATACTAAAGAAAAAGCACTAATAACATATAATAATAAGTACAGTCTTCAAACAAAGAAGCACAACTAAAAGCTATCAAAGCTTAAAAGAAATAAAAATGAAATCAATTAAATTATAGTAGTATATAAAATATATAAATGAAAGCACACCATTTGCAAATCATCTGCTGTAAGCAAAAGAAAGAAAAAAATCACAAAGAAGGGAACAAAAAACTATATGCAGGTACAGCATTGGCATGAGCCACCATCAGGGTCCCATGCTTGAATTAGTTTTTTATACGACCGCAAAAAAATTTTTGAGGTCGTATATTGGTATGATACTGGCGGCGTCGTCGGCGTCTGTAGACTCTTCGTTTCCGTGCAATAACTTCAGTTCTAGTTGATCAATCCTTATGAAATTTTAACTTAATGTTGCTTGTCACAAAAGGAAGGTTGGGATTGGTTTTGGGTATCGGGCCCCGCCCGTTTTTTTAAAAAGGGCCAAATTAGGTGTTTTCATATATTGGGCTGTAGAATATTTATTATTTATCGGATTTTGATGGGGTTTCTTTCAGTGTGATCCTAAGGAAATTTGGAATCGGATGTATGTCAACGGATTTCATGTCACATGTACCGTTAATGAGATAAATGGGTCCCAAAAGGGGGAAATCTCATAAATCTATTTTTTTCATTTTTTGTCCGATTTTGATGCAGTTTTTTTCATTAGATGCCTTATGAAAAATTAATATGGCACTCAACTTTTATATTTTTGGTAATTTGTTTCCTTTCCGAGCTATGAGGGGCCAAACGGGGCCAACATTGCAAATTTGCTGATTACCTGAAATTTTTATTTTCCATCGGATTTCGATGGGATTTTTTTCTTTGAATTCCTCTTGATATAAGCTTTCAGTAGTATGTCAAC
>MJUU01015562.1:944-17511 GCA_002080025.1 Modiolus philippinarum | reverse complement strand
GCTCTTACCGTTTCCGAGCTACAAGGGGTCAAAGGGGCCAAAATTGCAAATTTTCGAAATATGTGAAATCTTTATTTTTCATCGGATTTTGATGGGATTTTTTTCTTTGAATTCCTCTTGATATAAGCTTTCAGTAGTATGTCAACAGATATTGCGTAGCTCTTACTGTTTCTGAGCTACAAGGGTCAAAGGGGCCTAAATTGCAAATTTTCGAAATATGTGAAATCTTTATTTTTCATCGAATTTCAATAGGATTTTTTTTTCTTTGTATTCCGCTTGATGTAAGCTGTCAGTAGTATGGCAGCAGATTTTGCGTAGCTCTTACCGTTTTTGAGCTACAAGGGGTCAAAGGGGCCAAAATTGTAATTTTCGAAATATTTGAAATCCTTATTATTCATCGGATTTTGATCAGATTTTTTTCTTTGGATTCTTCTTGATATAAGCTTTCAGTAGTAAGTCAACAAATTTGGCATAGCTTTTCCGGTTTCTGAGCTAAAGCGAAATTGCAACTGATTCAAGCTCTTTATTGTGTCCATTTATTTACTATTCCTCATTCATTTGAATTGCACTCATATTCAAATTTCAGTATTCGACATGCTGCGGTCGTATCATGCTGTGCTCGGCGTAGCCCTTTATTTAAATTGTTAAAGTGATGTTTCTTGGCAACACTTGGCGACAAACTTGCAGGAGGGCTTCAGTATATGTTTTAGATGTGCACCATGCAGTTTGTTTTTCTTTGAATTTGATTATTTTTACAGATTTTCTGGCTATCTCTGGACCTTAGGGTATGCCTCTATTATCTGTATCTCTATGTATTTCAGTGCAGGAACCGACACGGTTATATATGTACCATTATCGGCAACTCCTCCTAGACAGCTTGGTACCTTTTAGTCAGACTTGCAAGAATGCTTCAGTATATATTGCAGATGTGCACCATGCATTTTGTATTTCTTTAATCATGTTAATTTTGATTTTTAAATTTTTTTTTTGTTCAGATTTTCTAGCTATCTATGGACTTTGTCCTTTTAACTTATTGGAGTCCTAAGGTATGCCTAGATGAAGAACAACAATAAAAGCGTTGTTCCTTTCCTTGTTTTTACCATGTATTTGTAGAGACTTTGTCTCATGTATATTTACTCCATATCTTTTCATTTACCATGCCTCCATTATCTGCAACCTCTTGTTACTTTTCAAGTCCTCTAACATGTCAATCATTTGGCCAATTCATTTCAAACTTTGTAGACATGGTAGATGTATTGGAAATGATGGCCTGATGATCTGTATACTTTTTCGTGAAATTTCGAATTTTCTTGCAAGAGTTATGGGACTTTAAGGCAATTTGTCACATGTAGCACTCTACATGTAATTTGAAAACCATTTGGCAAATTCACTTCAAACTTTGTAGAGGTATTAGGTATGTTGGGTTTACCATCTTAATATACTTTTTTGTGAAAATTTTAATTTTTCTTGCAAGAGTAATGGGACTTTTAAGGTAATTTTTTACTTGTCCTCCTTTAACTTGACAACCCTTCTTTCAATTTATGTCAAACTTTGTAGAGACATTTTTTTTAAAGAGATATCAAGCTTAATAAGCCAGTTATAGGTACATTTTAGTGTGCTTATAATTTTTCCTACATGACAGTTCTTTAACTAAATTTTAATTGACGAAAAACAATTCTAAATTGAGAACCCCTTACCTAAATCTCTTTAAGTTTTAACTGAGTAACGACAGGCATATCATGTGACTTGCCGCAGCTGTTTATTTTTGACATAATATAAAAGGGTACACCTTTGATACTAGTGTCGTACTTGATATTGGTGTAAAAATATCCAAAAACTGTTAACTGAAATTACAACATGCAAAAACTGTCCTTCAAAACAGTCTTGGGCCATCAATTTTTCTTAACATTATATTTAAAAAAGAAAGGAAATTAGGTAAATGTCAAGGAGACAACATCCCATCTCCAGGTTAAAACGACCCAAAGCAAAGCATCTAGGAGTCACCGTACGGTCTTCAACACAGTGAGAAACCTCACACCATATAGCAAACACTGAATTGCCCCCCAAAAAGTAAAAAAGTGAATAAATCAATGGAAACAAACCACATCCAATAACCCGAATATCAAGAAACTAAAATTTTATACAGAGACAAGGACAAGCCAATGACCAACATATTCCTGACATGGGACAGGCGCAAAAATTGTGGTGGGGTTAAAACTCCTTTTCTTGGATCCAAACCCTCCCCATTATTTCCAAAAATTTTCTTTGAACACTGGCCCCTAAAAATTCTGAACACAATCTATATAGATCAGTCCTTAAAAGCCTTTATGTTTTTTGTCCGGTTCACTTTGTACTTGTAATGTAAATGAACTCTTTAAAAGATGTTAGATGTGGACCTGCATATGAATAGATAAATAACAGTTTTTCAAAAAAAATGTCACTGGTATTGATTTAAATCAAGAATGCAAAGAAACGTACATGAAAACAGATTCAAAGCCATATCAAGCCATATCAAACTTTAAGAGAGGGGGATTTAAGCATGCGAGACAGCTCCAAGCATACCATAAACCCTATATAAGGGGGCTTCAAATCCACTTTTCTGTTGATTTTTTGGTATCTTTATGATATTACAATCATTATGCAATAATGCATTGAATGTTTTTTTTTTGGTTTTTTTTTTCAAGCAAATAAGAAATAATTGCTCTTTGAAAATTTTAAAGTGACACTCTCATGGGGATTTTATTTCTAATGAAAAACGTAGTAGATTTTAAAATAAAACTTTAGCAAAAAAAATTATTTTTTTTTAAATTTCATGTGCTTGAAAAATAAGGGGGGGGGGGGAGAATTTTTATTATGGCCTTTTACATGGACATAGAAAATGAGAGCAATAACAAAACTACAGAACAGAATTGTCAAGAGCTGAAATCCTCGAGGCAAATAGATTAAAGCAGGTTTAAAATCACCTGAAAAAATTTGTCAGCTGCAATGGTCCAGACTTGGTACATGCATTTCAAAAGAAATGATGGGTTTTCAAAGTACAATTTTATAGGTCAAATGTTAATAACACACAAAAACAGAATGTTTGGTTTGGTTTATGTAGTACATGCTCTAAGGTTACATAATTATGAATAAGCTTAAAACTGAACATTTAGAATGATGCGAAAATCTTATCTTTTTTTTCATATTTTTAGTCCATTATGGAAACAGGATGTTCCCCGTTATCCAGTTTATGTTGAAGGAAATCCACAAAACAGAGTATTGCTATGTCACTTTTGGATGAAAATGATAAGACCTGACAAAGACGTCCCAAAGAATCAAGTACATTTCAAAGTTCACCCTCAGTAAGTATGGAGAAAAATTAAAGGTAAATTTAAGCTGCGTTCACACATAATTTGAATTGAATTCGCATTAGTCAATTGGAGTAAGCCTAATTCTCATTGAAAACAATTCATTATTACAAAGGAAATTGCAATTTGCATTCAAATACACATTGTGTCCGAACATCAATTGACGTCAATGCTAATTAGACATTTTCGAAGTAAATTAGTCAGTTTGAATTGGAATGTGCACGTGCATTCCAATTCAATTAAGAAAAATACCTGTGGACAGTACTATCACTTTATTTTGAATTGAATTTGAATTCAATTCAAATTAAACATCCCGTGTGAACGCAGCATTAATTTAGATTTTGAAATTACAAATATTTGCATGTAAAAAATCAACAATAACCATAAAAATATCTTAAAATGGGAAAAGTAACCAATTATGTACGATAGGAATAAAAGTAAGTTTGGAGAAGTTTATCGATGTGTCAAAGTGGTATACTCGATCACAAACTTAATAAAGTTTTTGTTAATTTAAAGCTGTATTTACACATCCTTAAGCTCCAAAATTACTTTTATTTCTTATAATTCTAATTCTGTGCACTGAAAACAATGTTGTCACTGAAATTGACTTCACCATATACAGCACTATTTTTACCTCAGAGCATATTAAATCCACAAGAAGGGTTTATTGAGAAATAATTTCTCTTTTTTTCATGGCGTTGTCCAATGAGATGAAACTTTGCAAGGACAGTTGGAATTATCAAAGAATGAACAATCCAACATCACACCACAATGGTACTACTAAGCTTACAATTTCAAATATGATAAAAGAAAATGTGTTCATGGGACACGGATGCCTCCACCATACAGATATCTCGGCAAACAGGAAGTAGATGAGTGACAACATGAAAAGGAGAGAGATGTATATATTATCTGGATTTTGACATCTGTATATCGTAAAATATCATCCCGTGAGCCAGAATATGAAGCACAGGGGCGAGCCCCAAGCTTCATATTCTGGCGAGCGGGATGATATTTTACAATATTACAGCTTTCAAAATTCAGATAACTTGTTTATCGTCTTTTATTTCTTATTTATATACAATATTTTATTAGGTTTTCTTCCAAATTCTCCCAAGGTTGCACGGAAAATGAGGTTCATTCATTCATTTTACAAAATGGGAAATGCTTTGCATTTTTTTATGACTTCACAATATTTTTTGTCGGCAAACGTCATTAAATTTAGAAATTTATTGATGGAACCATGTTAGCAAATCGAAATAAAGTCGATTTTTTCATTGCAGAACCTCTCATTGTTTACATTTGTCTTCCAGTTCCTAGGCACTTTTATGACGTCACAATGTAAACAAAATGGTGGCTCTGCTGAAGTTATCAGCGACCTATTTTCCGTATTTTTTCGAACGTCTCGTTTTTATTTTTGTGTATTGATGACGGCAATTTGTTTACAAAATTAAATACAGAAAATTTTATAGATTCTTTATCCAGTTAAGATTTATTTCTTGCGAAACGGATAAATAGGATATGGATCGTCAAACATTGGGAGAATTGCTGTGATAACGCCAGGTCAACCTCTTGATAAGTTCGGGTCAACCGGATATGGCTTTTGTGGAAGGGTTCTGCATGCTGAGATAGGCGAAGGGAAAGACGATAAGGTACAATTCATCATACCAAAGCTTCAGGCCAAATATGATATCAAATCATTCCTGCATACACAAGCTTAGAAATCCTTGATGCAAATTTCGGACATATGTACAGACGGGCGTAGGGACATACGTACAAGGGTAAAACTTAATGCCCACCAAAAAAAAACTACACTCAAGGCAAATTTTGTCTCCTGTAGGAGACAGAGTATTTGAGCTTGCTCAATTTTCTTTCATATTTTCAAAAGTATTATTATGTTTGTTATATACATTTGTACTATCTATTTAATTTAGAATGAGCAGGCTTGATATTAAACAGTATCTGGAAAAGATTTACAAAGTTCCTGTGTTAGATGTCAGAACAAGGATAGAAGAAGGTTTGTAAGGTTTATGTTAAGTTCTCTAATTTTAGAATGAGCAGGCGTGATATTAAACAGTATCTTGAAAAGATTTACAAAGTTTCTGTTTTAGATGTCAGGACAAAAATAGAAGAAGGTTTGTATGGTTTATGTAAACTTTTCTAATTTTAGAATGAGCAGGCTTGATATTAAACAGTATCTGGAAAAGATTTACAAAGTTCCTGTATTAGATGTCAGGACAAGAATAGAAGAAGGTTTGTATGGTTTATGTAAACTTCTCTAATTTTAGGATGAGCAGGCTTGATATTAAACAGTATCTTGGAAAGATTTACAAAGTTCCTGTGTTAGATGTCAGAACAAGAATAGAAGAAGGTTTGTATGGTTTATGTAAACTTCTCTAATTTTAGAATGAGCAGGCTTGATATTAAACAGTATCTGGAAAAGATTTACAAAGTTCCTGTGTTAGATGTCAGTACAAGAATAGAAGAAGGTTTGTATGGTTTTTGCAGAATTATTGGTTCTCAGGCCGTCCCTCATCTTTTTGGCGGCTTGAAAAAAGCCCTCATTGACCCTATTTTTTGCCATTTCAATAAAATAAAAATAAAAAATCACCTCCCTCACTACTTTTTGGTGTTTTTTTTACAATGTAAAAAGCTGCCTCATTTATTTTTCTGCAAATAAAAAGATAAAAAAAATCACCTCGCTCCCTCATCACTTTCAAAGAAAAATGGTCCGAGAACCAATTAATTAACTTTGTATGTGAAGGAAATCAATTTTTTTTCAAACTCGCAATTTTAGCGAGTGTAGTTAAGTTACAATTAGCCAAACTCCATTTACACTCGCCAAATTTAGCAGGTCATCAAGCGGGTTGAACTTAGGTACAGGTCCCATATGGCTAAAAGTAGAATAATGATACTTTAGTAAAAAAAAACATCCCTCATTAATATCAGCTTATTTGTAAATATAAAATCAATTTGGTGGTGTTTCAAAATCAAATATCAATTGTTCTTTGGGAACGTTAATGTACAACTTCTAATTCAATCATGTTTGCCTTTTGTCACAGTTCTATGAGTATGAAAGTAGTTTCCAAACATTGACGGAATATAAGACATGTTTTAAACTTTGAAATTCAAGTTATATTTAATTGACAGCAACATCATTTTTTTCCACCAAAGCTAGAAATCGGAAGTTTGCGCATGACAATGTCAAAGGAGGGAGATAATACAAATGTGAATAAATTAAGACAATAATATTTTTTGCTAATTAAAATAGACTCTTCAAGATGACTTACTTATCTGGTTTTCCCTTCGGACCAGATTAGTTAATCAATATCAATCAAACAAATAGGTTTCATTCATTTTATTAACAGCCCAAAGAATACTTGACTGGACATTATCTGGTAACAATCAACTTGTCTCAAAATTCCACTCTTGAAAAGGCAAGTTGGAGAATGGCAAGTTCCCATACTGTTTATAAAAAGTTCTCTAATTTCTAGCAAATTTAAACAGCTCCTGGCCGAGGCATTAAAAATATTTCTCTCAGAAGAGAGTTTTCATTTTTCAACTCTTTATTGGTTGAAATTCAATTATGATGTCATATTTGTTTGCTATTTTCGGATTTTCCCTTTGTGACGGCATGAAAAAAGGGTCATCTCACTGGTCTGACAGTCATTAGTCTGACACTCATTAGTCCAACAGTCATTGGTTCGAAGATCATTGGTTGGACAATCATTGGTCCAACAGTCATAAGTTTGACTCTATGTGCAATACAACTCTCTTATACAAAGGGTTAATATAAGAAAATTTTCATTGGGTGACAGCTAGACATACACCACCACTCACCACTACCTTGATAACCATCACCAAATAGTGAAATGACTACTTGAGAATAGTCATGACTAACTAATCAGCAATTCAAGGACACATGAACATAGTTGTGAACAACTCATGAATCATGTTATAATAGTACAGGGTCATGTGAACATATTTAAGTTAGAAATACCCGGTATATAAAGTTACACTTGAATATTAAATAAAACAGTTCAATAAAGAAACATTTTATTGTTTAAAATATTTGTGTTTTGATCAATAAATGGATTGAAGGTGTACATAACAAGAACCAATCAGAATGCAGGAAAACTAACCAAACAGAATGAAGGAAAACTAACCAATCAGTAACTTTCTTTTTTTTTCATGTCTCAATCGATGCAATAATTCAGTTGAATAAAAGAATATTTTTTACATGAGATAAATGCTGTGTGAGTAGCATTTTACATGTGCTTTCTTCAAATTTCAGGTCAAGACATCATTTGGGGGGGGGAGGGGGTTTAACTGAACTTGTATACTTACATGGTACGACCATAGGCATAAACCAATTGGATGATAAAGGAAATGATATAAAAAGTTTTATTTTCCAATATTAATGATTTTTATAGCCAGTTTTCATTTAAAATTAAACTACTAAAAATTATACTGATTGAATTGAGTAATTTTATTAATGGTAATAAATAATGTCTCCACATACTATGAGGATGATTCCCCCCTCAGCTTTCCTCCTCGGTTTTGGGTTACTCATTAAGTTGGATTCTTTCTCTGAAAATGCATTTTAGCTCCCAAATTTCCAGTATATATGATCTGGAACTCCATACATGTATAATTTTGTTCAAAAGTGATTGTGTTGTCTTCCATATTTTTGTCATATACATGTAATTGAAACAATAAAATTGCCTTCAATGACCCCCCAATGTCTTTTCTTGGCAAAAGCCCTGAAGGGAATAATCTATTTAGTTTCAAGACAAAATGCTCTTATTTTTATTTCTTTCGTGTGAATTTCCATCATGCTTAGGAAGAAATCTACTGCTCTCAGCATTTATGAAATTTTGCAGTTATTTTTTTTTGACAGATTCGGAAATTGATGACTGAACACATTCAAAATTTCACTTATTTTTTACCACCATTAACCATAGAGAGTTATCTAGCACTCCATTAGGCCACAATAAAAAAAAGCCTAGATTCTCATCCCATCAAGCCCTGAATTTTTTTCACCCACCTCAAAAAATGTATTTGGTTAGTCAATTCGGGCAAATTTCTTTCAAAATGGTAGGTTTTTTTTACAAATTTTAATAAGGGCTGTTCCAGAAAAGTTGGTCTGGGACCCTTTGAAGGCACTTTATATAAATTGCTATGGGTGGTTGTGTTTTCATCATCTTTTTGTATTGTACATATGGGGAAGAATTCTATGGGTGGTGGGGGTCAATAAAAAGTGCCTTCAAACCGCCCATGTCATTTTTTCTGGAACAGCCCTAAAAATATGACATGAAATTGAGCCACCCAAAGTTTTGAGAAAAAAATGGATGAGAATCTAAGAATTATTTTATTATGGCCTTATAATGGTAATGATGTTTGTTGGTTTTTGTTTTTTTTTCCAGCAAAGCATATCAATCTATAGTCCAGAAAATATAGTCGTAATGTTTATATGCATTATTTTAAGGTAAAGAAATTAACCATTTTGAATATGGGTACCAGATTGGAAGAGAGGACGATACAAAGAAAGCATTTGTTACNCTTGTATGATAGTAAAACCGTGTCCGGAGCAGAACTTTTGTACCGTAGCACCTAGGATTATCAAACTTGGTGTGTGGATGCATCATGGGAAGACCATGTGTTGCATACCAAATTAAAGTCACTGTGACCTTGACTTTGACCTTTGACCTTCATGATAGTAAAACCATGTCTGGAGCAGAACTTTTGTACCGTAGCACCTAGGATTATCAAACTTGGTGTGTGGATGCATCATGGGAAGACGATGTGTCGCGTACCAAATTTAGGTCACTGTGACCTTGATTTTGACCTTTGACCATAATGATAGTAAATCCTTGCTCATTTTGTGCCGAAAGCTTGGTTAAATCAGGTTTGTATCCACCGTATTATATATTATTTAATGTATTACCCTTTAAATGAAGTACATGTACCAGATATGAAATGATTGGAATAATTTCAGTCCTGACAGACTTTATTTCTGTTAGATTTACTTTCCAATTACCATGTGGCTAAAGGTCAAATTTCAAAATGACATACCTTGGTACTCAAATGCAGTTGCGGGGGGTATTAGTCTGGCTTTGCCGACAGCTCTAGTTTGCCATTGTCATGCTTGTAATATGTATTCTGGAGCACCTCATACATCTGGTTTTTGTTGGATTTCACACTGCTAGTGCTATATTTTTGTGGCCTTCTTGTTCATTTCTGTTTCTTTGTTGCATAGATTCCTGTTGCAGCATGCTTGATAAAGCCCAGTTCGGGATACAACCCACAGTCAATAAATTTTTAGTTTTCACTATCTGCAAAGTAGACACAAAGCACAGATACAGTTGAACATTGATGGATCAAACACTCAGTTCGAGTTAGAGGGGTGTTCGAGCTATCAAAGTCAAGTTGTTTTTGAAGACCAGAAAAAGAATTGAGACATCCATGGTGTATGAGCTATTTCAGTTCGAGCCATCAGAGTTCAGCTGTATGTTACTCAAAACACATTGAAAAATAGCATTTTCAAAATGATCATTTACTGTGGAAGTACTTTTATTCGTGGACACCAATTTTCTTGGTTTTCATAAATAGCACTATTTTGTGGGTACTTAAATTCATGGTTTCAAGTTTTGTGCATTACAACTCTACAGAAAAAATGCATTTCGTTGGGAACTTAATTTTGTGGTTTTAGCGAACCACGAAATCCACGAACAATTGTACTTTCACAGTATTGTTTATTAGTTATAAATTTTAAGGATTGCAACTGAATTTCTTATTCTTTTTTCATGGAAATGAGCCTAGACTTTAACTTAACATAAACAGGAACTTCTTGGCCACTATAGTGTGATGTCACTTGCTGCAGTGACAAAAAAAATCAAAAATTTTCATAGGTGAAAATATGACGAAAAACTCAGTAATTCACATCAACAAAAAATATCTAAGGGACTGACCATTTAACCTGAAAAGGGGGGGGGCTATGGTTTTCTTCGAAAAATATTCTGAAGCTGATTTGTGCGAAAAAAATATTTTGGCTGCAAAAGTGATGAAAAAAAAATTCTGAATGGGGCTTTCTGCCCAAAAAAATAATGCTTATTTTCAAAAAAAAATATTTTGTTTGTACAGTGGAACCTGTCTAATCCGACACACCTCAGGTCCATAAAAATGTGTCGGATTATACAGGATGTCGGAATACTCAGGTTTAAAAAGCATTTAAGAACTATCTTTGGGACCAATAAATTACGTCGGATGTGACAGGATGTTGGAATACTCAGGTGTCTGAATAGACAGGTTTCACTGTACTAGTTAAAAAAAATAAATAAATTTTTTCGTGCGAAGCTCGAAAAAAAATTTCTGTCCAGAAAAAAAAACCATACCCCCCTCCCCCTTGAAGTTTATGGTCGGTCCCTAAATGAATATTGTTCCCATAAATTAGTGCAGCGGAGCGAGGGGTAGAACAAACAGTAAATAATGGACAACCATATGTAAATCGACTACAAACCACCAGTGAACGTGAATTATTTGGATTCTAATATGACATTGTATGATGGAGGCGTACTTATGGTGTACAAGACAACAACAGCCATTACATAAGATTTAATGACTTTTTTTGTGCACTCAACGTACTATGACGACCTCTTTTTCAGCGTTAAGGCTATTGTGGCATCGCTAATTATGTTATTATCATATGGCTAGTCATTATGGTTTCCATTGTTCCCATATTAGAATCTTTGTTTTTTTTATAGGGAGAAGGTCACACATTTGAATTCCCAGATATGTTTGAAGGGAAAAAGTTACCATACCAACAAGATGAAGAAGATTATGAAACTATGAAGACTGAAAATTTAAAAAATGAACATAAATACTGGGACAGAATAAGTGTACCTCCTTGGTTTAGATAGGACTATTTATAATTAAATTTTTACAACTGGCATTTTCTTCCTACATTTCTCCTTTTTAGTATAGCAAGACATTATTACAATGCTATCATTTGTCCAGGCAGATTATTACAATAAAATATGGTTATTACTGCCATTATTCAGGCAGGTCTTGGATCATAAGGTTATAATGGTGTCGTTTGTCCTGGCAGATTTTGTACAGTGAAACCTTGACTTACTGAAATGCCATCATTTGCCTTTGCATATTTTGAACAATTAACCTTGATGCAATATCATTAGCTCACCTGGCCAAAGGCCATGTGAGCTTTTGCCATCACTCCGCATCCGTCCGTCTTCCGTCCGTTAACTTTTATTCAAAGATCTTCTCCTCTGAAACTAATGGGCCAATACTAACCAAACTTGGCCTGGATCATCACCAGGGTATGCTCTTTCAAGTTTGTGATTTTTATGTCCGTAGACCAAACAACATGGCTGCTGTTACTAAAAATAAAACATAGGGGTAAATTGCTGTTTTTTGCAAATTACTCAAAAACCATTACAGATATCAAAATTCTGACATCGGGGTAAAAATGATCAGCATGATGAGATCTACCTGCCCTGCAATTTTGGAGAATATTTGTTTACCCGTTTTGGAGTTATTGCCCCTTTTCCATAAAATTTTCAGTTTTTCGTTACTTCTGGTCTTATATATTGAAATTGATTGAAGATAGAAGTGAAGTTTGTATAACAAAAATGGTCAGCATAGTAAGATCTACATGTCCTGCAATTTGAAGAAAATCTGACAACCCACATGGGACTTATTGCCGGTTTTTCTTTGAATTTTTTACAATTTTTGAATGTTTTTACTTTTATTTCAAAAACTGTTTGAGATAAAGGTTAAATGTGAATTGCAAAAGTGTTGAGGTTTTCCAGAACTGCAATTTCTACATATGTCCAGCAGGTTCGCATCTCATCCAAGATGGCCACCAGCGGGGAAGATAGTTTAACATACGACCCTATGGGAAATGCATTCAAAGAGCTTCTCCTCTGAAACCACTGAGCCAATGGGGACTAAATTTTGTAACAATATTCCTCGGGTGGTCCCCTTTAAAGTTTGTGATTTTTGCATTTGTACCTTATCCAAGATTGCTGCCAGTGTGGAGCACAGTTTAACATAGGGACCCTATGGGAAATGCATTCAAATGTCTTCTCCTCTGAACATACTGAGCCAATTGGAACCAAACTTGGTAACAATAGTCTTTAGATGTTTTCCTTCAAAGTTTGTGATTTTTATGTTCATACCTCATTCAAGATGGTCGCCAGCAGTGAACATAGTTTAACATAGGGACCCTGGGAAATGCACCAAAAGATCTTCTCTTCTGAAACTATCAAGCCAAATTGAACCAAACTTGGTTACAATAGTCCTTTGGTGGTCCCCTTTAAAGTTTGTGATTTTTACGTTCTTACCTCATCCAAGATGGCCGCCAGCGTGGAACATAGTTTAACATAGGGACTCTATGGGAAATGCATTCAAATGTCTTCTCCTCTGAACCTACTGAGCCAATTGGAACCAAACTTGGTTACAATTGTCTTTGGGTGATCCCTTCCAAAGTCTGTGATTTTTAGTTTGTACCTCATCCAAGAATGAAAATGTAACATCTGCTGAACTGATTTATAGTATGAATGGGTTGTCTATAGGTGACAGTGAATAAAACCAGTGACCAGGTGAGCGATACAGGCTCATGTGAGCCTCTAGTTATTTGTCCTGACAGATTTTGTACAGTTTAACCTTGATGTTATTCCATCAATTGTCCTAGTAGATTTTAAACAGTATAATTCCAATTGTAAATGCAATGCCCTATTTCATTGGATAACATCATAAAAAGCAAAGAAGTTATGTTTTCAATAAACTCTTGTTGTCCATGAATACACTTTGAGGTTAAAAAGTGCAGTATACGGTGAAGTCAAATTCAGTGATAACATTGTTTAAAGTGTAAAGAATTGGAATTATAAGAAATAAAAGTAATTTTGGAGGAGTTTATGGATGTGTATTTCTAAAGTAACCTTGAAATATTCTATCATTTGTCCTGATAGATTTTCATTATTTTGCACAGTGTGATTCTGATGTTATGCTACTGTTTGTTCTAGCAGAGATTTTGCCGTTTAATCTTTGCATATCCATCATTTGACCATGTAGGTTTTTGCTCATCTAACCTTGACATTATGCCATTATTTATCCTGGCTGATTTTGTACAGTTTAACCTTGACATTATGCAATCATTTTTTCCTGCTGATTTTTTAAAAAACTAACGTAAATGTAATACCATTGTTTGTCCTTACAGAGTTGAAAATAACAAAATACCGAAGTTACTGTTAATTTATTTTCTGCATATGCGCATTTCAACAACTTATGTCTCATCAGTGCAGATAAAACCAAAACATTTGGAAGTCCATAACCCGAAAAACATGTGAAAGCTGATAGAGAACAAATTACCAAAAGGATCTAAATAGAAAAGCCAAAATTCGGCTAAGTACAGAGCTATGCATGAGGGAGATACTCCTTAGTTTTAACCAAAATTTTTTAAAATTTAGATATTGCATATTTCAATAAAATCGGTTTTCGGGTCAGCACCGAAGTACTGACTACTGGGTTGGTGAATACCCTCGGGGACTAACAGTCCACCAGCAGAGGCGACGGCCCAGTGGTAATAAATAACAAAATACCGAAGTTACTGTTAATTTATTTTCTGCATATGCATATGAAACAAATGAACCTCGACGTATAATGACATCATTTGACCAGGTAGAATTTGAACAGTTTAACTTTGATCTATTGCCATCATTTGTTCTGGCAGCTTATTTAGTTTAACCTTATATCATGCTTTCATTTTTCCTGACAAAAGTTTTTACAGTTTAACCTTCTTTCAATTGACGTTGAAAATTTTATAGCGTAATCTTGACGTAGTGCTATCATTTTGTGAATTTTAACCTTTACAGATTGCGATAATTTATCCTGGCAGATTTTTAGCTCACCTGGCCAAAGGCCATGTGAGCTTTTGCCATCACTCGGCGTCAGTCTTCCGTCCGTTAACTTTTATTCAAAGATCTTCTCCTCTGAAACTAATGGGCCAATACTAACCAAACTTGGCCTAAATCATCACCGGGGTATGCTCTTTCAAGTTTGTGATTTTTATGTCCGTAGACCAAACAACATGGCTGCTGTTACTAAAAATAGATCATAGGGGTAAATTGCTGTTTTTTGCAAATTACTCGAAAACCATTACAGATATCAAAATTCTGACGGAGTAAAAATGATCAGCATGATGAGATCTACCTGCTCTGCAATTTTGAAGAATATCCTTTGACCCGTCTTGGAGTTATTGCCCCTTTTTCGTAAAATTTTCAGTTTTACGTTACTTCTGGTCTTATATATTGAAATTGATAGAAGATAGAAGTGAAGTTTGTATAACAACAATGGTCAGCATAGTAAGATCTACATGTCCTGCAATTTTGAAGAAAATCTGACAACCCACATAGGAGTTATTGCCGCTTTTCTTTGAATTTTCACAATTTTTGAACGTTTTTACTTTTATTTCAAAAACTGTTTGAGATAAAGGTTAAATGTGAATTGCAAAAGTGTTGAGATTTTCCAGAACTACAATTTCTACATATGTCCAGCAGGTTCGCATCTCATCCAAGATTGCCACCAGCGGGGAAGATAAACATAGGACCCTATGGGAAATGCATTCAAAGATTTTCTCCCCTGAAACCACTTGAGCCAATGGGGACCAAATTTTGTCACAATAGTCCTTGGGTTGTCCCCTTTAAAGTTTGTGATTTTTGCGTTTGTACCTCATCCAAGATGGCTGCCAGCACGGAGCACAGTTTAACATAGGGACCCTATGGGAAATGCATTCAAATGTCTTCTCTAAACCCACTGAGCCAATTGGAACCAAACTTGGTTACAATAGTCTTTAGATGTTTTCCTTCAAAGTTTGCGATTTTATGTTCATACCTCATTCAAGATGGCCGCCAGCAGGGAACATAGTTTAATATAGGGACCCTATAGGAAATGCATCCAAAGATCTTCTCTGAAACTACCAAGCCAAATTGAACCAAACTTTGTCACAATAGTCCTTGGGTGGTCCCCTTAAAGTTTGTGATTTTACGTTCTTACCTCATCCAAGATGGCCACCAGCGTGGAACATAGTTTAACATAGGGACTCTATGGGAAATGCATTCAAATGTCTTCTCCTCTGAACCTTTAGTTTGTAGCTCATCCAAGAATGAAAATGTAACATCTGTACTGATTTATAGTATGAATGGGTGGTCTATAGGTGACGATGAATGAAACCAGTGACCAGGTGAGCGATACAGGCTCATGTGAGCCTCTAATATAGTTTTTACTGTAGTGTTACGCAAGTTTTTCCTTTACAGTTTTGTTCAGTCTAACCTTGGTTTAATGCCATCATTTGTCCTTGTGGATTTGGTACAATCTAACCTTTATGTATAATGCTATCATTTGGCCAGGCAGATTTTGTAATTTAACCTTGATGAATGTCATCATTTGTTCTTGCAAATTTTGTTTAGTTTAAGTTTTGACGTTATGCCATCATTTATTTTGGCAGATTTTGTACAGTTTAACCTTGATGTAATGCTATCACTTTGCAGGACAAAATTTGTAGTTTAGCCTCATCATTCCCAAGGTATTGTACAGTTAAACCATCACATTATGCCATAATTAGTCTCGACAGATCCTAGACGTTATATCATCTTTTGTCTTGACAGAAGTAGAAGTTGTATAGTTTAATTGTGACATGACAAATTTTGGAGGTTGTCCTGGCATATTTTGTTCACTCTAACCATAATGTAATGTTGTAGTTTGTCCTGGCAGATTGTGTACAATTTACACTTGGCGTAATGCCTTCATTTGACGTGACAAATTATGTAGTTAAACCTCGACATAATGTCATCATTTGTCGGGCAGATTTTGTACAGTTTATCATTGACATAATGCTATCATTAGTCCTCACAGATTTTGCTTAGTTTAACCAAAATGTAATGTTTTGGTTTGCCAGGCAGATTTTGTAAAGTTTTACCTACATGTAATGCCATCGTTTGTCTTTGCAGATCTAAAACAGGCTGACGTTGACGTCATACCAGCATTATTCCTAACAGGTTATGTTCTGTGTAACCTTGACGTTATTCTTTCATTTTCCTTGCAGATTAGGTACCTTTAAATCTTGCTGTCAATCGGTCATATGTCCAAACAGATTTTGTAGTTAGGGAGCAACCATTTGATTTTTATTGGGGGGGGGGGGGGGG
>MJUU01015560.1:67475-89806 GCA_002080025.1 Modiolus philippinarum | reverse complement strand
TGAGAATGTGTATTGATCCATGCAGTTAGGTAAATGTCCATCATGCCCAGTGTAAAATGCACACCTTCATGGAGAGATTTATTCCTTTTCATAGTTTAATTGAATGATTTATTTATAATTCTGAGTTATCGAATACAAAATAAAAATAAAATATATCATTATAAAGGTGTCTGTCCGTTTAATGCTTGGTTATATTTACATGCCGACTTTAAATAAAACTTATTTATTATTATTATAATTTATTGTCTGTCTGTTAGTCACAATTTTATGCATTTTTTATATGGATGCAGGTTTCATATTTGGTTTCTAAAGCTGCTATATGACTAGATATAATTGTCTCTCCTGGTCTGTAGTGCTATTATTTATTGTTTACAAATTCTTTTGGTTCGTGATTCATGGATCTTGATAATCTTAAAGTATAGTTGCCACCATTGATTTCTGACATTTATAATACTAGTAGATATAATGGGAAAAGTACTTAGATTCATACATTGTACTTGTTTGCAAGCTAAGGAAAACATATTTCCATAAAGCCAAAATTGCTTACAAATATGGTTGTTTCTGATACAATCTGGAATAGTCTATAATTCACCTGGAGGTGTGACTTGACTGACCAAAGTCATTTAAATGTGGTTTCTGATTGGACAGCTTAGTATGTTATTCAAAGCAGTACACATTCATAGGTGAACCAAACTTAGCTAGTCTCAGAGCTAGCAAGCTAGGTAATTTGTTTGAAACATGCTTAGCTGAATCAGCTGTTACATATTGTATACGATAACGTTTAACAACACACTAGTAGAGATAAATAATAAAAAAATATCATATAACGCAATTTACCTGTAAACCTAAGATAAAAGAAGCTATATATAGTAAAAAAAGCGGTTATTTTTCTCTGGTGCACAAAGCTGTGTAAGTAAGAATTTCATATAAATTATGTTTTATCGCCTTTATTGTCGCTTTTTCATTTGTTCAAAGTTCCGTCTACAGAGCAGAGCTGGCAGATTGCGGTAAGGGGGATATCCTGTCTAATCAAATATAAATATACTTAAGTGGGATAAGTATTTTTGTATTTTATACGACAGGATATTCCCCTGTTAATGAGGTCATAATACGGAAAGCCTGGGTACGAACGTTTGTTTACATTATATGCTATGAATTGAGAAACGCCACCCTCCTTGAAGTACTGGAGACCCATTTTATATTACTTGATTAAAGACTTCACTCACTTGCAATCTCTACCAATTTCCCCTTTCAAAGCCGAATTCAAAGCTCGGCACCCTAGTTATAAAACATCCACCCTTATTTCTTTCTTGAATTGAGTAACAATTTTCCCGTCCTGGTTTGCTTGAATTTGCTAACTGGATGCAAAATATTAACCACTCAATCAATTATCTTTTAGAAATTTCAAATCAATAGTTGATTGAAATATGACTTTGCGATAGATTATTTTTGTTTTGGACCTTTATTTTCGAATATATTGACTAAACAATGAAAGGATATGGAGTAAATGCACATGAGACAAGTCCCACAAATACAATGTAGAACCAAGCCATTGAACCACGCTTTAATTGTTGTCCTTAGTCTTGAAGTCACCATGAGGTCTTCAATAATGAGCTTCGTTCATACCTCATAGTAAGTTCAAAACGGCCCTAACACAGGTTTGAGCAGTTGTCGAACAATGCCACGTCCATGTCCTTAGCCATTAAATTTACTGGCGAAGTAATCAATGTCATCTATTACCCGACAGGCGCTAGTGTCCTAAGCTAGTGGACAGACACAACATAAAGACAAACACAGGGCGCTCAAGTCAATTCTAAGTAAACTTGGCGTTATAAAGTAGTGGGATGAGGGCATTATAAACAGGTGGTCACATTAACATTTAACCAGAGGCTCCCAGGAGCCTGTATCGCTCACCTGGCTTTCAGTTGCCACAATCAAGCTCACATTGTAAGTTAGACAGTTGAACTTCAGTCCCTCAAACTTTGGTAGTTTGAACACCGCCAATATCTTGAACTGTATTTTAAGTCTCATCATGTTTTACTATATTTCTTTGTTGGGCTTTTTTGTTCTTTCTAAGGACCACTTTCGACACCAGTTTTGAAGTTGAGACATCATTTTGTAATTGGCGGTCAACGGCAATTTTCAACACCATATTTTAAGTTACGACATCAATATCTATTTAGAAACCAAATTTCATTGAAATCGGACAATGTTGAATTTTCCAGCCTTTTTTGGCGTCCATTTTGAAAATGACAGTCACAAACCATTTTCAACACCTGTTTTGAAGTCGCAACATCAATATCTATTTGGAAACCAAATTTCATTGAAATCGGACAATGTTGAATTTTCCCGCCTTTTTTGGCGGCTATTTGAAAATAGAGGTCAACGAACAATTATAAACACCGGTTTTGAAGTTGCAACATCAATATCTATTTGGAAATCAAATTTCATTGAAATCGAACAATGTTGAATTTTCCCGCCTTTTTTGACAGCCATTTTGAAAATGGCGGTTAACGAACAACTTTCAACACTAGTTTTGAAGTCCATACGACATGGCAAACATTTTATCAATTTACACTTAACCTTCGTCTTCTATAGTTTTCAAAATAAAAGTGAAAAATATGAAACTTTTGAAAATTCCGTGAAAAAAGGGCAATAATTCCTACAAGGGTTATTCGATTTTCTTCAAAATTTCAGGGTGTGAAGATCTTGATATGCTGAACCTTTTTGCAATTTACACTTGGCCTCTGTCTGTTAAACTTTTTGAAATAAAAAATAAAAAATGCACAAATTTTGAATTTTTACGGAAAAAGGGCAATAACTCCAAGACGGGTTTTCGGATTTTCTTCAAAATTGCAAGGCAGGTAGATCACTTTTTCCATAGTCAGATTTTTGATAACTGTAACGGTTTTTGAATTATTTGCAATTTACCCATATGTTCTATTTTTAGTAACAGCAGCCATGTTTTTGGGTCTTCGGACTAATCGAACACAATTTTGACACTGCATACCCCGGTTATGCCTCAGGCCAAGTTTGGTTACAATTGGCTCAGCAGTTTCAGAGGCGAAGATTTTTGAAATTATTGACGGACGACGGACGCAAAGTGATGGCAAAAGCTCACATGTCCTTTTAGGCCAGGTGAGCTAAAAATTACGAAAACAATAATAAAATGCCTAACTTTGAAAGTATGATAGTGTATTCATATGAGATATTATCTCAAGAACAAGTTGATCATAATTGTGAAACATAAAGAGAGCATAACATCTCACGCGTGGAATCTTTTACGGACTCCACATTGCAGGAGAGACAAAGTTATTAACATTAGAAGGATATTGAGTAAATAGTCTCGACAAATACACGGTAAAACTAAGCAATGGAACAAAGTTTTATATTGTTATTCTTCGTCTTGAAGTCACCGTGAGGCATTCAGCAATGAACTTGCTCATATCTCAAAGTAAGTTCAAAATGACCTTTAGCACCTGTTTGAGTGGAATTGCAAACTCCTAATTGTCGAACAATGTCACATCCATGCCTCTGTTTAGTCCACGGATGCGGGATCGTCGAAAAATCATAAAATTAACTGGCAAAGCGCTCTTACAATTACTACCATCCATTGCCCAACAACACACTAGTGTCCTTAGCTAGTGGAAAAACCTATAAACAAACATGGTTCGCTCATCAAGTCAATTGTAACAAAACTTTGCATTATAAAATAGTGAGATCTGGGCATTAAAAACAGGTGGTCAGACTAACATTTAGAAAGTTAAAAAAAATAAGTAAAATGCCAAAATTTGAAAGTATTATAGTGTCTCCATATGAGATATTATTTCAAGTATAATTTCGGTAGGTCTCCTTGGTACCGGTTTTGGTCTCCTATTTCAATATTTTTGGTAATGAGTTCTTCTTTTTTTACTACTGTTGGATTAATGCTTCCCATATTATTTGATTCTAATGCTACTGATGAGAGGTTACTCCTTGAAACTCGTGTAAAAGCATAACAATTTTTTTAACATAACGAAATTACTGGTTTTTTATGCAACCTAGGTATTTTTGTATTTTGAACCATTGGGCCGATGCCACTGCTGGTGGACCAGCGGTCCCCAAGGGTATTTACCAGCCGAATAGTCAGACTTGTATGACATGAAATTTTACCTTGCGTTTTATGGGAATTTATTGCTTTTATCTAAATTCTAACCACTTATAAAATACTGAGGTTTCATTCCGTGTATGGCATTCGGTACATGTCCTTGGTACTGGTTTTGGCCTCCTATTTCGATATTTTTGGTAATGAGTATTTCTTTTTTGATTACTTTAAATTTTGGATTATTGCTTTCCATATTATTTGATACTAATGGTGCTGATGAGAGGTTACTCCTTGAAACACGTGTACAGCATTACGAAATTTACCTTTTTTATGCAACTTGGGTATTTTTGTATTTGGAACCATTGGGCCGAGGCCACTGCTAGTGGACCAGAGGTCTCCGAGGGTTATCACTAGCCCGATAGTCAGACTTGTCCAACATGAACATTTCCCTTGCGTTTTATAGAAATTACCGTTGTTATCAAATTCTAACCACTTATAAAATACTGAAGCTTCATTCCGTGTATAGCACTCGGTAGATGTCCTTGGTACTGGTTTTGGCCTCCTACTTCGATATTTTTGGTAATGAGTACTTCTTTTTTTACTATTTTTGGATTATGCCTTTCCATATTATTTGATTCTAATTCTACTGATGACAAATTACTTCTTGAAACATGTGTATAACATATCGAAATTACTGTTTTTTTATGCAACTTAGGTATTTTTGTATTTTGAACCATTGGACCGAGGCCACTGCTGGTAGACCAGAGGTCGCCGAGGATTATCACTAGCCCGATAGTCAGACTTGTCTGACATGAAAATTTTACCTTGCGTTTTATAGAAATTTTCCTTTTCTATCAAAATTCTAACCACTTATAAAATACCGAGGCTACATTCGGCGTACGGCATTCGGTAAATGTCCTTGGTACTGGTTTTTGACTACTTTTGGATTATGGCTTTCCATATTATTTGATTCTAATGCTGCTAATGAGAGGTTACTCCTTGAAATACGTGTACAGCATAACTAAATTTACTGTTTTTTAAATGCAACTTGGGTATTTTTGTATTCAAGTACACCATAACCGAAACTCTACTGAAGAGACATAAATTGTCAAAATGCACATATACAGAAACTAAATTAACAGTGACTTCGGATTTTCTTATTTATCACCACAGGCCCAATGCCTCTGTTGGTGGACTGGATATGTGAATATCCTCGGGTGGACCCGAGGATATTCACATATCCAGTTACCAGTACTTTAATGCTGGTCCGATTACCAATTTCATTTGGAAATTGCAATATAAAAAACAAGATTCTGTCCAAAACTTAAGAGTATCTCCTTCTGGTATAGCTCTGTCCTTAGCTGATTTTGGCTTTACTATTTTGATTCTATTGGTAATTTGTTCTCTAGCATCTTTTAAACATATTTCGGTATATGTGTTTCCAAATGTTTGGATTTGATCTGCACTGAAGCGACACATGTTGTCGAAATACGCATATGCAGAAACTAAATTAACAGTAACTTAGGTTCTTTATTAGTTATATATAGAGAGCATACACCATGGTGGAATCTTTTACGGACTCCAGAACGCAGGGAGACAAATTGCAGAATTATATTAGTATTGAAATAATATGGAGTAAATAGTCTCGACAAATGCATGGTGAAACTTAGCAACGGAACAATGCTTTTATTGTGGATCTTCGTCTTAAAGTCATCGTGAGGCATTGAATAATGAACTTTGCCAATGCCTCAGAGTAAGTTCGAGACGGCCCCTAGCATCTGTTTGAGCGGAATTCACTCCCAATTGTAAAACAATGTCACATCCGTGTCTTATGTAGCCAAATGGAGGCGAGATCGACATCAAACATAAAATAAACTGACGATAAGAACACTTGGAAAACTGCAAAAACAACAATAAAATGCCAAAATTCCAAAGTATGATAGTATATCCATAAAAATTCTCTCAAGAACAAGTACACCATATTTGAAATAATATGATCGCACAGGGAACCTTTTATGGACTCCAAACTGCTGGAGAGACGTACTCAAGTCTTTAATTAACAATGCCATGGAGTAAATGCACATGGGACAAAATCTCCACAATATAAAATTAATTATTGCAAAATATCTCTAATAATATACAAACACAAACATATAAGTAAATGTTAACCAAGTGTTAGTTCATTAAGTTGGATATTAGAAAATATAACTGTTCAAGGCATTGACTTACATATTGTCACAGTTTCATGACACATATATGTTTAGATTTAACAGTATTGCTAAAGCTATGCTCAGTACACTAAACACATGTGGATCACAGAAGGTTCGTCTTCTTTTTTTCTCTATAATTATGTCTTGACTAAGCATCCATGTGAAAGTCATGTCTGAAACGACTCGTTTTCTTGAAACCAAACATTAATTAGATCCTTTTGACAGGTTTCTTAAAAATTGCAACCAATGAGGGAACCATGTTACAGTTTTTAAGACGGCTACAACAGTACAATTTTTCGTTGTTATGTTTGCTTTATCGTAGAAACTAAAACGCTAAAGAGCAATTTAGGCTATTATGGGCCACTTGATATTGTTTTGATAAGGTTTGATTTTGGTTTTACCCTGGGGTGATGTAAATCGCTTGACAGTGGATCAATATTAAAATTATTCGTTACTATTGTTGATACAAGAATTTCAATTGACTTAATGATTTAGTATCATGCAACATTCTATTAAATCGACTATTATACAAACGCCTTAATAGTATTACAAATTTTTCACCTTTCTCATTATTTTGTTCTGACAATTCTAGTATAATGGCTTTAAGATGGGGAATATGTAGCACCGGCAAGATCTGCCATGATTTCTGTACAGCACTTAAAACACTTCCTGAATCGGAGCACAAGGTAATTATAAATGAGAACTAAACTTTCAGAATCGTAGCACAATATAATTATAAATAATAGCTAACATTTCGAGACTCGACCAAAAAGGTTATTTTAATGATGCTTAAGCTGTCTTACAGTTGAAAGACCACACCTTCCATTTAACGATATGCATTGAAAAATAAATTCTATGAAGAAGGCTTATTTACCTTATTTGATTTTAATCTCTTATTATTTTATCCTGATGTCAATTCTCAGTATTTTTTAAACGTTACTGTGAAAAGCAATACAAATGTTAAAGTGAAACAATAAAGTGAAACCATGAAAAGCATGTTAGAAATGTTAAATGAAATTAATATACTTCTACTTATAATAGATTGTTGCTGTAGTGTCACGAACAACGGAAAACGGGGAAAAATTTGCAGCAAAGTTTAACATTCCAGCAGTTTATACTTCATACGAAGAATTTGCAAACGATCATGACATAGGTATTTATTTAAAGCCTTTATGACCATCGTAATGTTGTGTTTTCATATTCAGGGACGATACCCGAGATAAACGTGAATGGTTTAATCGAAACTAATATACATAGAAACATATGATACCGTTATTTCCGTTTAAAAATTTTTTCTGTCCAAAAAAGTAAGCGAGAACCGAACGGTCAGTCTAGAACTAATAATCCAAGGACAATGACAACATTGGAAACCAAGAAAAAAAGACATAACATGAGTATGGCACAGAAAAGAAAAATGAATTAATACACATATGCATAGATGAACAATATGGACCCAATAAAAAGCCATGGGTGAGATCAGGTGCACGGCAGAAATAGTTTAATGACGGTACCAAGTCATGTAAGACATGTTATACCTTGTAATATATTTTACGAAAGGATATGGAGTAAATGAACATGAGACCATAACACATATGTTACCTCCAACTGCAATAATTTTAATGAGCTGTATGGCCATTTCGGAAATTAATTCCTCATCAGCAGCACTAGAACCCAAACAAAGGAAATCCATATTCAAAAAATGTTTAAAATGCATAAAACCAAATAATGTAAATAATGTAAAACCATAATGTACTAAAAACCTTGTAATGTTTCCAAATGTTTTGATTTTATCTGTACTTAAGAGACGTAAGTTGTCGAAATAGAGACTTGATGAAAGAACAGATATTGTGTCTGTTTATGGAGACCGCTGATGTGCTGGAACATCAGTTCCAATGTACATATCAATCCTGCTTCAAAAGGCGATATGAGTTTATACTCATAAAAACCTTCACTTTATCTGGATCATTATTTACATAATTGTCTTAAAATGATGTACATCACTACCTATTCTTTCAGATGTGGTGTACATAGGGAGATTTCAGACTCGGCAAATTAATGTTGAATTCTGGGAAGAATGTTCTTTGTGAAACACCACTATCACCGACAACAAATGGTTTGAAAATACTTCATAAGCTGGCAAAAGAGAACAATCTGTTTCTAATGGAAGTAAGTCTCATATTTAATTATAAAGATCGATTGAATATGTTTATTCTAATGAATTTGTTTAAATGTGAACAACACAAGTATTCTCATGCGACTACTGCAAGACTGCATTTATAAAAATGATTAAGTATTTTGACCAAAATTAGTAAAAAGAAAATTTAATCATATTTTTGGAAAAGGAATAGCTCACAATTTAAGTCATGCAATTTAAGATAATATCTGTCAATCATAGTAACACATTCATCAAAATAAAAAAAATATGCATGTACAAGATGATAGCGAATGTTTGCCATGTATATATATATATACCCATGGACAAAAGAAACAGTGCAATTGCAAAATTACAAATGACAACATTTTATGTGATAAATTAATTCACGTGCTCAGAAAATAATTGCGATGTTTTACAGAAATAAAGTAACAATATGACAACGTATTCTCACCCTCAAAAGTGTAAACAAAAGGATAACGGCATAATATTTTGAATCTGTATTATACCAAAAAATATCTATTTTTGCAAAAGACGCAGATTGTCAGCTCTTAAGCATAAACATCTCAACATGTATGTTATGTAGTAATATTCTGAAGTTTTTACCAGAACTGAGTTTTAGATATTACAATTTAAAGAGGTATTATATTATCATAACAATGAATGAAAAAGGAACCTAAATTACCTCAATATGAGGCCAAGATAAGGCTTTAAATGATCAAGATGCCTCATGGATTACCTGGTTTCTAAAAAAAAAAAAAAAAAAAATGGAAATTATTGGGTATTTACACTTGCAAGGATTTTTTTTTGGAAGGGAGGTTTTTTTTAGAGATAACAATTGAAATTTACTTATAATTGTTACACTATGATTGTGAACCTCATATTTTTGTTTTACTCTTAAGATATTAAGGGACCTAGATAATTTTTTTATTTGAAATATTGTTTTGTGAAATTTAAGGTAGGTCAGAGCAGGGAAGCATACTGTATGACCCAGAGACCCAGAAAAGTTTAGTCATCCAAAGTATGCTTTCGAAAAACGTCGGTCACGAATGTATACAATAGACAATGCATGCGTCCTTGGTCAATTACGCGACTCTCAAGAGAGGAACTCTATTGTAATAGATCATATCCGACCTATGGTATTAGGATTTACCAGACAACTTTTTTTAATACGTCACAGTATAGAAAACGTCACGTCATAGAGCCTAAAACGTCATGAAATTGGTCACATGGGGCGGACACGTTTGTGACGTAGGGCGGACAAACAACACCTGGCGAATCTGAATACCAGAACTCGGATATGGTCTATAGCAGGCAGAAATTAAAAATACCTAAGTAACGGTTGATTTATTCTTTGCATATGCGCATTTCGACAACTAATGTCCCATCAGTGCAGATCAAACCAAAACATGTGAAAGTCCGTTAACCGAAAAACGCGATAAAGCTGATAGAGGACGAATCACCAAAAGGATCTAAATAGATAAGCCAAAATCCAGAAATGATTGCCTAAATATATCAACTAAAGCAAAGTAATTTATAAACTTAAAGTGAACTTATAATTTTTTGACACGACGAACTTAAAGCGTACTTATAACTTTCTGACATCACAAAAATTCCATAAGATTTTAATTGACAAAAACAATTTGTCCGAATCGATCATACAATAGAAGTTCGACAGTAATTGTACATGTAAGACTATGAGATAGGTACGATATAATACTTTATTTGAATTTTAATGTCGTTATATTTGATCCATAGATACACATATTGTTTTCTACAGGGAATGGGGTGTCGCTGTAATCCAGTTTACAAGAAAATAAAAGAAACCATTTTGAATGGTGAAATAGGAGATGCACAGATGATAAGAGCTACTTTTAATATTCTTTTCGATGCAAGCCAACTACCACTTATATCAGCAGCGGATGCGACGATGTTCGGGGCACTGCTAGAAATTGGATTGTATACTGTTCAATTTGCCTTGTTGGTTTATGGTGAAATGCCCGTATCGATCAAAGCAGATGGGGAAATCTTACCAAATGGTAAAAGTTATATTAATACTAAATAATTAACATAATCCTGCACAAATTAAACATTCAAAAGTTTCAAACACTAAATTTCAACCATTTTTGTAAATCATTTATTAGTTACATAAAAATGAAATTCTTGAAACAACGGCAGTAGTTAGAATACTTAAAGAACAAAGGATGTAATGAATGCGAAAATGAAAGTCCATAACATGGCGAAAACGGCAACAGAGAAAAACAAAAACTAAACAAGGACGGAAAACAGCAACAAATGTAAAAAAATGCAATTTGTCTCAGGTGCTGTTTTTACCGGACAAAATGGGTCAAACACAAGTTCAAACATCAAATGGAGCACATTTTAGCACGTTTCTGTACATGTATATGAGAATACCTATGCATATATCTAGTAATTACTATATTTGCGGTTGAAAATCTTCTGCGCACATTTCAATGTCAAATGCAATTCAAATGTAATGGATAAAGTAAACGCATTATTTTTGCTTCGGTATTTGTTTTTTCTGAAGTATTTTATGTCCTGTTTTAAATCAAAGTCGTTTACATAAGACTGTGCTTCTCCCAGAACTGGATGCTTTGACAACAATACGTTACTCTTGTTTATTAATCAAATTGAAAAGTGCACAAAACAGTATTTAAATATTTAAGTTTTGATATCATGATTTTATACATTTTAAGGTAGTAGACCTAGGTTAAGGGAGATAACTCTTTAAATCAGTAAGGCGTTTGAAAGAGGCAGTTTCATTGATGCTTTTTAAACATTTATGTAAAAAAGAAGAAAAATCATCTATGTTACTTAGAAGCTAAGAATATTTTTATGAAATTTGGCCTTAACAAACATACACATGATTTTTAAGAGTTATGTCCCTTAACATAGGTCTACCTCCTTAATGTTTACATTGTTCTCTAAATTTTAGGAATTTGATCTGTATAAAAAATATTAAGTCTCAAAAGAATGAAAAATATGATATTTGTTTTCAATGAGACTCTTAATGTTCAAGTTCTGGTTTGCTCAAAATGAAAATGAGAATTCGTGTGAAAAAAAAGATATAGCAAAGAAAATAGTAAACTCACACAATGGTCGAAAAATACAACACATGCCACAATCCACTTGGGAACGGTACAAGAAAAAACAATAAAAAGTCAAAAGACAAACGTCGGGATAGCTCGAGTTGGTTCCGGTACAAGCAAGAGCTAGCGGTCGAGTAAAACCGGTTTATGGGTACCCAAACCCTGTTAGAGAAGGAATTTTGAGAAGGAAAGAATAAGACAAAACGTAATTTAGAATGATGGGTCAAGGAATTCATTGATTTTTGCATATTTAGAAAATGTTTTATGCATCGTACCTCCAACAAGTAATTTCATTATCAAAATAAAATGTTCCATCTATACTTACATGTATTTGCTTACACAGATAAAACATTAAAATATGAGTTGCCTAAAACATCAAGCATACTAAGAGAGCATGTGTAGGGTTATCTATGAATAATGTGCTATGTGAAGCTTTTATTTCAAAATAAAAAGAATAACTTTGAGGTAGTCAGATGAGGCAACTAAATGCCGTTTCTAGGATTAACTAACTACATGTAAATATTGAAGTAGCTGTAAATTAAGTTTTTGTAACTCAAAATTTTGTCAACTGTTATCTATTGATCAAATGGAATTCACCAACCCGCTTTTCCCGATTGGTGTCGCTGCTGCACTATCAGGGAACTCGCGGGAAATGTTGTATTTCACGCATGTTCAAAAAATGTTTATTGTGCGTGTATTTTCATGGTATCACGATGCCACATAACAAAACCTGATAGTGACACCATTAAAGGTAAATTCCATTGAAAAACATTTGGAAGACCATTGACCGAAATGTGAGAAAAAGCTGACAGCACTAGGATTTGACTGATACGTGCTTTGGGAGTGCAGAATTGTAGTGTCCTTCTTAAAATGTTTTCCCTCGTATCTCTGAAGGCATAGTTTTCTAGTAAGTAACATGTAACTTATTCTGATTTACACATGAGTATATACTCTGATATAGTATCAACAGAAAACCATGAACAAATAAACAAATTTCAATAATGTTTCAATAATTCAAGCCAAAATAAAAATGCAAAAGTGATGCAGCATTTTTTATGTCCGTAATATGCCTGTACAGATAGTTTTTGTTTGAACTATCTGTACAGGCATATTTGTTTTAAACTTGTTATATATTCAGGTTATGACGCAGACGGATGCATAATCCTGACCTTCAGTAAAGGTCAAAAGGCATGTCTGATGTATGGATTAAAGGCAGAAATGAAGAGAAATGGAGCATGTATTTATGGATCCAAAGACTGTATAGAGGTACCAAGTCCGGCTATCCCGAGTTCCTATCGTTGTCCATGTTTGTCTTTTGTCATTTTATTGTTTTTCTCGTGCGGTTCCCTGGTGGATTGTGGCATGTGATTGTGGTGCACGGCCATTGTAGGTGTTTCCTGTTATCTTTCCTATATTAATTTTGGTTTTGGCAGTAAATCAATAGTGTGAGCTTTTTAACCGATACTGTAAATCATATTCAATTCCTTCTGCATAAAAATAATATGTCGACATGTTGTCTTCTCACAACATGGATTTCGAATCTTACATACACTAGAAGATATGTTGTGATCTTATTTGGACATTTTGATCATATCAGGATTTTGACAGGCTTAACACAATTTTGTTCAGACAGTGAAAGATTTTGAGTTATAATTTTAGGAAAAAAGGATTTGCATCTATGTAAACAGGTTTTTGTGAAAAAAAAATTACAAAGAAAGAAATTTGTATCACCATAATATATGCATGTTAAATTGCATTAAATATTTACTTAATAAACATTCGCTAAACGTTTGTAAATAATAACTTGAATTAAGAAATAATTCATAAGCGCCGGTGGTTTGTTCGAGATTTACATATGGGTGGCCATTATTTTCGTTAATATTTTACCCAGAGGGTAGCGTAGCGGAGCGAGGGGTAAAATAAACGAAAATAATAGACACCCATATGTAAATCGACTACAATCCACCGGCGAACATGAATTATTTCGATTTTAATATGACATTTCATGATCTGAGCGGACCTTTAGTGTACACAGTAACAAAAGCCATAACCGCAGATTTTTTGACGTTTTTGTGCAAAAAATATATTGTGACGTCGTCAATTTCAGCGTAAAGACTGTTGTGAAATTGCTCATTATGTTATTTGAGATTTTCATATGACCAGTCGTCATGGTTTCCATTGTTCCCATATTAAAATTACATTTATTACACAATGTAATTTTATGTGTTGACTCTCTCCATCTGTGTCAAAAATATATGAATATTTAGTAGATAAGCCATAAAAATTAAAGATCAAAATTAAAGCTTAAACAAATATTCTCTATTGTGTGTAGGTGGTGTATCAGGAATGAAGTTTAAATGTATGTTCACGTATATATTGTATTGTATTACCCACCCAGCTTTACTGAGGTAAATAACTTGTCTCTGAGGTAGATATGAAAAAAAAGGAAATTGGGTAAACGTAAAGGAGACAACATCCAATATCCAGGTTAAAAAAGACCCAAAACAAAGCATCTAGAGTTTTAGTTTCAACATTTAATACTTGTGTATTTTCAGATTGAAGACGTCTTCTGGGTACCTTTAGAAGCCAATTTGCCTAAAGGGAAATATTTAATGGAACTTCCAGAAGGACCATACCCATGCAATTATCAAAATTCAATATCTTTACGATACGAAGCAAGTGAAGTGCGTTCATGTATACAAAAGGGTAAGTATAAAATGAAGAAAAAAAAGAGAGTAAAAATAATAACTTATTTCGATAACGACTTATAATAAAGTAAGTGAGAATCAAACCGTCGATCCAAATGAACAATCAAAGGACAATGGAAACATCGGAAACAACAGAGAAACAGAGACACAACACGAGTACGGCACAGAAAAGACACACACACACACACACACACACACACTCGAAGATGACCAACACGGACCGATTTGAAGTAAATTTGAATTAATTCACATCTAAGGTTTAGGACGTTTCAATTCAAAAATCCTTATTAATATAGCTAAAGAAATGAAGTACGAAATTATGGTCTGTAGACTTGAGAAGTTCCCAACATTGAATAGTGATTAAACAATATTAAACAAAATAACGAGGTACATGAGCAAGGAATAAACTTAGAATCTAAAATATAACATCAAGTTACAAAAACATATGGCAAAATAAAAAAGTAGAAACAATAAAAGGGTCGAACGATATATTTCGGCAAATCTGCCGTCGTCAAATGAAGGAATAGTTTAAAAATAATAATATATTTCATACAGGTAAAACATCTTTGACATTGTGTGTACACTGGTAGTAACATATTAGCCACTAAAAACCTATGACATCGAGACTCGTTAGTCATCGAATGATTGTTTTACGGTTAAATCCCTGGGCTTTAAAGTACCCAATCTGAATATATGTCACTTGTTGCGACCATGCCTTCCTTAATGTTTTTTTTTACCCAAATTACACAGAAATTTTAACTCGTACATATCTGTCTACATTTTGCAACGCCCTTCGTAGCAACTATAAGTCATTTGTTGCGACCATGCCTTCCTTAAACGCATAATTTTACCGTAACTCCTACATTTCTATCTATCATGACAATGTGCGACGCCCTTCGTGGCAACTATAAGCCGTTGTTGACAAGGCCTCGGAATCCGTTTGTTAACAGAGTAGACAACATATTCTGCGTCCAAAACGCAATTCACAGAATGACAGAGTACCTCTTGTTCTCAATTACCATCCCCATAACATAGCCATCCGCAACATTCTCTTGAATGATTTTAAGAGCATTGTTATGGAAGACAATTTGATGGTTGATGTTTTTCAATCAGTGCCCCTTATGGCTTTTCGTCGCGGAAAAATCTCTACGCGAGCATCTAGTCAGCAGTATCTTAAAATGAAAAGAAGTGCTGGCTAATTACAGGGGCACGAAAGGATGTAAAAGACAGAGATGTGAAACCTGACCCCATAGTCTCGAAACCAACGAAATTCGAGGTCCTGACAACAAATTTACCATACATAACGGAAACACCTGCACCACACAGAATCTGGTATATTCTATCATATGTGGGCAGTGTCAAAAGATATACGTAGGGCAGACCTGCTACCGACTAGGTGACCGCTTTGCAGAACACATTCGCTCTGTTCGTAATAATACGTATTGCCCAGTCGACAATCATTAAAGACCCCCTAACCACTGCCCACGAGATATACAAGTGCTTATAAAATTACATGGTGGCCAGGAAAATGGACGTACGTTGGAACAACGGATCATATTCAGACTGGGTTTAAACGTAAAACAATCGACCCTTTTATTGTTTCTACTCTTTTTTTCCATGCGTTTTTTGTAACTTGATGTTATATTTTAGATTTTAAGTTTATCTCTTTCAGCAGCTCACATGCTCACGTACCTCGTTATTTTATTGACCTTGAGAGTTGTTTCGCAACACATTTTTTTGTTTTTTTAAATAATATTTACACTATGACAACTTTTTGCATTTAAAAGAGAATATTAAGTGTGACTAAGGAAATGAAAATAAACAAAAACAAAGATTGCACTTTATAACTGTTAAAAGATGACCAAAGGATCTATCAAACAAACAAAGGGACTATACTAAATGTATACAATCTAGGAATTAAATTGTTTATGGAACTGTTGCGCATCTAAATGATGACTTCTTGAAAATACGCCTGAAAAGTTAGTCATATAAGAACGGAAATTCGACAACGTTACGCACAAGATCATGACTTTTTGAGGAATAAGGCGTTTAGCTTCATACTTTTAACTTGTAAAATTTTCTAATCAAATTTAAAACTCGGGTGAACCTTTCATATACATATAATAAACTATTAAACGATATGAAGTAGATGCACACGATATATAGTGTCTCCAAATACATGATAAAACCAAGCAATGAAACAATACTTTTATTATTGTTTTTCTTGTTGAAGTCTTTTTTAAGTCTCCAATATTGAGCTTTTCCCATACCTAATAGTAGGGGTAGGACGACCTTAGCGGAATCAATTATCGGATGCCGAACAGTGCTACAGCTAAAAATCTTTCCCTTTGGTCCAGAACCTGTAATTTTTTTGAGATTATATTGTAGTAAAAATTGAGACACTCAATAAACATAAAACATTTGTCTGTATCTCTGGAGCTGCAACAAATTCAGTAATAGATTATTGCAGAATGCGGTCTTTTAAACATAACTTACACGTACACACTGTGTAGATTTTTTCATAAATTTTAATTTGATATATTATTGGCGATTTTTTTCACTTTTTTGTTTCAAAATTGTTTTAGACGTATACAAAAATATCTGAAGACGGGTAATGTCGATTGATTGGGACAAATATTGATTTTCAAGATTCAGTTAAATTTTTGTATATTTGGGAAGTAATTCCACATATGCAAATTAGAAATTGCAGAAATTCTATTTTAAACCAGATGCTACCAGACAAAATAATGATAGCTTGCCCTGCAATACATCTTGTAATCGTCTATAACACTTTGGACAAAAATTAGTCGTTTTCCAGACCTCTTTGCTTTTTTCTCAAATTTTCTTGGATTAATTCACTTGCAGTGTTACGGGTGCTGTTAATAGAGAAGGACATGCTTACAGTTCCGGAGCACCTGATGTCACTCTCAGTTTCATGGCAGTTCAAAATAATGCTAGCTTGCCCTGCAATATACACCTTGTAATCGTCTAGAACACTTTGGACAAAAATTAGTCATTTACCAGACCTCTTGGCTTTTTCTCAAATTCTCCTGGATTGACTCACTTGCCGTGTGACGGGTGCTGTTAATAGAGCAGGACATGCTTACACTTCCGGAGCACCTGATGTCACTCTCAGTTTCATGGGAGTTCACACTGTGAGTGCCTTGGTTTTGAATGTGATGTTTTTTGTTTGTGTGCTTTATGGCTGTCTTGCGTCAGTGATTTCTGTGTTCTCGTTTTTGCCATATCTTTTGAATTTGTTGCATTCTACTGCCTTCGTTTGTTATGCCAAGTTTTCTTACTATTGACTCGATGGGTGCCTTGTGAATGTTTATATGTTGGGGTTGTCTTTTTGTCGGGCAACGAATGATAGAGATTGAAAGAACACTTTGCCATTAATGTTTGTTGACGATCCAGCATCCATGACATGAAAAACATGGATGTAGCGTTGTTCGAATCTAGCAATGAATTCCACTCTTACCGGTGCTAGGGGCTGTCTTGAACTTACTGTCGGTAACAATAAAGATGAACAACAAAACATAAAAAATCTCATTGAGTGACAGCACAAATTATGTCTTATCACTACACTAACTGGCACGTGGATATTTTTTCACCTTGTCAGCTGTGATAATGTTTTATATATTTAGGAAAATCTTACTTCAAAGAGATTTAAATCATATTTTTAAACACAGGTTTAAAAGAATGTCCGGATTATACACACAAAGATTCAGAAATGGTTCATATGGTACTGGACAAAGTATCCAGACAAATTGGACTGGATTTAAAAGACGATATGTAGCCTTCTGATATGAAAAAAGACCACAAATTCTACATTATTTTGATGGGTATATCTATATATATCTCGTTAAAAAGGGTTAATGTGGTATTGCTCTTAACGTCACATACGATCGTATCTTAAGTTATATTAACATTTTAAAGTTATAACAGTTTTTTCTGGTGTATCTACAAACGAGTTGTCCACTTAAGGTATTGTTTGAAAATCGCTTTTACGTATGGTCAAGTCCACTCAGTGGATTGTTGAGAGACTCAAACTTCTGTCGAATACCGAAAAAATTATTTACCATAACTTGGTTCATGCATATATTGACAATATTGTTTGCTAGTTATCGATAAATTAACCACTTCGAACATACTTAATTTATATCAAACTAGATTGTTGACAGATTAACATACACTGTCTAAAAGCACAATGCAGGAATACATTTTTGTATGTTTAACCACTTTTGCAAATGTCATTTTATAACTACTGTTATTCGCAAAGGGTTAAACACATATTGCTTAACAACTATGCTCTTTTTTTTTCGTTATCTCTGAATCGAAATATGATATTTCTCCTAGTTTATTATTTTTTTTCAATTTCTTAATCATAAATTGGTTGCCTTGTACTAGTCTTATGTGTTTTCATCAGTTTAGATATAGTATATCTAGCAATGACATGTATTATTTTAAATGTTATTCGTGATTTGTTTCTGGCTATAAGATTTTCCTTCTTCCCATATTATTATCTCCTGCTTAGCCATAGACGCTAACTTTGCTGGGTTCCACTCCTTGCGGACATCATGTGAACATATCCGTTTCATTCTCTAGTTTTATAACCTCAACTGAGAATCGAGAAATTCGTTATTTATGTAAATGAGCGATTTTCATGTGTTCTTTGGTGTATTGTTCGTACAATACAGACGAAATAAATATCCAACAGACAACAAAATACCGAGAGATTTATTGCAAATAATGAAAGTATATTAATTGTATTCTCTTTTATAAGCTATTTTAGATATTTATTAGTTATTTGAAAACATATATTGAGAAATTAACTATTAAGCTATGTACTTATATAATACATGTTCAACATTGAACAGTGAAGCTTTTAATTATGCCAAACCGTTAGGCGAAGGGGTATTTAGTTTTACACTTGTCCGTTTGTCTGAACGTACATCCGAAATTTTCTTAAAGGATTTCTCGCTTGTTTATGGAGAAATGATTTGATATTTGGTCTGAAGCTTTTCGTATGATGTGTTGTACCGTGTTTGTCCTTTTAAAGTCCGTCAAACATCTACTTCCTGTTTTCCAATATACGTTCCTCCGAAATTTTCGTCAAGGATTTCTCAGCTTGTGTATAAAGGAATGATTTGATATTTTGTCTGAACTTTCGTTTGATCAGTTGTACCGTGTCTCCTCTTTCCTAGTCTGTCACTCATCTACTTCCTTTTTGCCGATATCTATATAGCGGGAACATACGTGTCCCATGGACACAATGTTTGTTTATGAATAAATGTGTTCAAGCATTTTCTGTTATTCAAAAATGATTAGAATAATAAGTAGTCAGTATTTAGTGGGGATTACCGAATGCTCGTGCTTTTTTAACAATACAATGATCTACTTCCATGTAGTCATACATTTTGCCCAGAGGATGCGACTGTAATGAATGTCAATGCTAGTTTCGATCCATGTTAATTTTCACAACTTCTTTTTGAAACTGGTGAAATTAATACAACAATTACATACAAATTTTATTTTAATTTTCTAAAACTTATCGACAATATGATATATGTCTGTAAATGTTTTTCCGCTAGTGGAGTAAACTTTTTACGTTACACTAGTTCATGTTTGTTTTATTAACAGGCATTTCCCGGTAAGAACTTTCACAGACTGTTAAACATTTAAAAAGTTTATAAACTATCTAAAATAAATACTTCGATCAGAAAGTTTTATTATCGTATGATTTTTTTCAACCCATACACAATTACCGTTTCAAAACTAGTGTGTCCAATGCTCGCTCTTCGGAACACTTGATCCTACATCTTGTTGATGTTAAACCTTGCTTGATATGCATATTGCATTATATCTATTAGGTTATGCTGAATTGACTCGTACATACGTCAATCTCTCTTTTCGTGTATATGACTTGAATGACATTGTTCCTTTATTTGTTTTATTGTTTCCATCACGAGTTGGTTGGCTTGTACAACGTAAAGTTTCACAATTAGCGATTGCTATGTTTACATTTAATTAGTTAAATTTTTCCTCAGGCAGACTAGTCTCCTTAGGCTACACTGCAGTAAAGAAGATTGGTTTTGGATTTCTTCATTATTTGATTCTAATGCTGCTGATGAGAGTTTACTCCTTGAAACATGTGTACAGCATAACCAAATTTACTGTTTTTTATGCAACATGGGTATTTTTTGTATTTACAATATCCACTTATTTTACTAGTGCGAGTTTAAAGCCCCGTTTCAACGAGTTCGAATAATTGTATACATTTTCTTTTATTTTTATTGGAATTTTTGTTGTGGTATATTGTGATCTGTGATTAATTTTCAGACATTGAAGGTGTTTTCCGTCCTCCTTTCCTTATAGATTTTGATTGGCTTTAGTTCATAGCTCTGCTGTTCAGTTTTCCCAATGAGAGTAGAACCGTAAGTCCAAAAAAGAACTGTGTAAAAACAATGACAATATCTGAAAGAAAAATAACAAGGACATCACATAAACACGATAGTGGATAGACAAATGGGGACACACATACAAATAATAACTAATAATAGGGTGTGGATTGTTAAGTAAGTACGGTTCCATGTAAAACTCAAAAATCTGTTTTCACGTGAGTAAAATGAATTTTCTTATCTTGTAGATTTTCCAGGGGAGTTTTTTTGAATTTGTAAGAAATGTAACCAGTTTTTCTTATTTATTCAATTATGACGGCCTTCAATAGCTTTGTATCTAAAGCCGTGGTAAAAATATATATGAGTAACGTCATAAACAAATGACGGTACATTCGATAATGTCATTGATAAATTTACATCAGTTTCTGCAACGTCACAATCCAACTAACGACAAAAATGGCGTTTCATTCATGTGTACTAGGACGAATTCTCCTTATCGGAACCTTGTGAGTGTCCTATTAGAATCGAAATAATTAACATAAGACATATATTTATAAATATTTTAACCACGTACATGCACTTTATGGTGACATTTTAATCCTCACTTGTCGTTCGGGGTAAAATATTTGCCATAAAGTGCCAGTCCGCAGTAAAAATAATATAAATATATGTCTATTGTTAATTATTTCTTAATATAATGCATATTCAAGAAGTAAATTACATAGAATGTACTACAGGTGAAGGATCGGATTACTGACGAGAAAAAAACGCTATTATTATACCCCCACGAACAAAGTTCAAGGGGGTATATAGGAATCATTCTGTCCGTCTGTCCGTCTGTGATAGCAAACATTTTTTCGTAACAGTTTCCTCAGTAACTATTCATAACTGCAACTTGAAATTTTGTATGCAAGGTTAGTATGATGTCTGAAACTCCAGGTAGCAATTGCAGGAAACAGAACATGGACTTCCTGTTTATCGACTTAGTTAATTTTCGAGATCTTTTGTCAATCGTGAAAAAAAAATCGTAACAGTTTTCAAAATAACTACTCACCACTGCTATTCGAAATTTTGTATGTTAGTTTAGAATGATGTCCTTTACCACAAGTAGCATATCAAGATTACCAGACATCTACTTCCTGTTTACCAACTTAGTTAGTTATCGAGATATTTTGTCAATCGTAGAAACTTTTCGTAAAAGTTTTCTCAGTAACTACTCGTCACTTATCGAGATATTTTGTCAATCGTAGAAACTTTTCGTAAAAGTTTTCTCAGTAACTACTCATCACTGCAACTTGAAATTTTGTATGCAAGTTAAGAATTATGTCTTATACTGCAAGTTGCAATTTCAGGATTGCCGACCGTCTACTTCCTGTTTACAGGAAATTGTGCAAATATAACTTTTTGTTACAAATTATATTTTGGATCTTCTGCTCCCATGGGGAGTAGGGGTATCATTTTGTGGCCCTCCAGGACACAATACATCTAGTTATACATTGATAATGACATGTTTGAATATTCTTAGCCAAAAATGTGTGAAATTTACAGTTGTTTTATTGTCCAATTACACTTAGAAAAAAGAAGGGAAACAGGAAATGTGTCAAAGAGACAACGACCCAAAGGGGAGTAATAACAACTCAAAGCCACCATAAGATTTCAATGAACG
>MJUU01015560.1:27214-67421 GCA_002080025.1 Modiolus philippinarum | reverse complement strand
ACAAGACACACAAAGGCTTAATAAATTTCCTGACTTAGGACAGGCGCAAACCTGCTGCGGCGGGGTTAAACTAGTTTTATTGGATCCAAACCTTCCCCTACAGCCAATGTGATAAATAAAAAAACAATCGTAGCAACAGTAAAATAGTATTGTTTGTATTAGATGATCTAAATCATATTTTGCTCAAACCATTTGTCCTTTGTAAAATATATTATATTCACACAGAAACCATGGAAATTTACATGCTAATATAAACATAACGGCAAACACTTTTGAAAAATTTGTTCATAAATTCACTTATGAATGGACATTAATATCAGACTAAAATTTCTGAAAATGGAATTTCACATGTGCCACCCGTATTGTAAAATATTTTGATATTTATATTGTTCGAGCCTAATAAAAATATCAGAAAGAATGTTTTATTTTTAGATATTTTGTAGGTCTTAACTCATATATTTTCAAAAACATATTTTCAAAAACAAAATAAAAATGATATATTACCGATCATCTTTTCCTGTTATCAGTCTTTGAAAAAAAATTATATGTTACCGATTGAATTAGGGAGATATTTTATATATTTTACGAAATTGACAACATTTATAGCAAAAGGGAGCTAATATTGGCAAATCTTATAACGTTACAATCAAAAGGATAATAAAGAAATATTCCAGCTTGAAAATCAAGTCGATTCCGCATCCGACTCGTATTTTGCAATATGAACCAATCGAATGAACCGTGTATTAGTTTCGATCTACCTTATTTACATCATAACCGAATGAAAAGATTTATTTTTTTTACCGTTATTTTGAAGGAACCCTTCAGCCTCATATGAGGGGAAAAACATAATGAACTTTAAAACTGACAAAAGTTTATTATTTTGAATTCAATTTGCAATGAGTTGAGATGTATGCTCTATAACGATTTCAGTTATAGTGAACTTGTGCAGAAGAAAATTTCTCATTTGAATGTAATTTCATACTTTCTTATTTTTGGTATTTTTATTCTTTGATACCAAATTGTTATTCTCACCACCTCTTTATTGTGTCCGCATATATTGATTTTTTATGCCAAGTGTTCATACTTTTGACCTGATGAGTGCCCTGTGGTTGTTTATTTAAAAGTGTTGTGATTGTCTTATGTTAGTCTTTTTGATCGCCATCGGGAGACAGCAATTGTTAGAACACTCTGACAGTTATTTTTATGTATGTTGACAACCCCACATTCATTGAAAATGAAGAACATGAATGAAGCATTGCTCGACATTTAGCAATGAATTCCACTCAAACCGGTACTAGGGGCCGTCTTAAACCCAATATCAGGTATGAGCACAACTAATTGTTGCAGGCACCATGATGACTTCAAGATGAAGAACAACAATAAAAGCGCTGTTCCATTGCATTCTTTACCGTGCTTTCGTAGAGACTTTGACTGATCTGAATTTATTCAATATCCCTTCATTGCTTATAAAGCTGTTAAAATTACCATATGCAGAAACCGTATCAACAGTATCTTTTGATTTCAGGTATGAGAAAAGCGATTGTTAGTCCTCCGGTCTACCCAGCCTAGAAGTCAAGATTTTCCTTGCAGCCCAGAAAAATCCATTTTTTATGTTTAAAACTCAGGAGCAGCTCCTTGTATAACACCATCTCTTTAGCTATTTTTTCGTGAATTTATTATCGATTATTTTAACGACCTTTCAATAGCAATTGCTGTTGAGTTGCTACCGGACACCACCGCAATGGAAGGGGAGGTTTGGCGCGTCGTTTAACCAGTTAAACTCACCATTTCTTTTTTCAGGACCATTGCTGTCGACAATTTTTCCGATGGTTTCCACTTGATTTGTCTTTTTGTCTCATGGACATCTGCTGTTGACAACTCTTTTTGGTAATTGTGTTATTACCCAAATTTACTCTGTTAGAAAATTTAAGCTACTTAGGTTTTTATTTGAAAAGTGGTCATTATATAGCAAAAGGGATACGACAATTTATGGACTTCAAAATAAAGAAAACAAGGATCCATTTATATCCATCTCAAACTATTAAGGAAAGAGGATATTGGTCAAGCACATTTTTTATCTTTAAATCAGCATTTTTAAAGCTTAAGTTGATTTCTGCTTAAGGAATAATATATCTATTTATTGATAGGGATTTCAATATTTATTTTTTACCTTCTGAATGGAAAAACTGATACAATAAATCAGTTTTGTTGATAAATGTATGAAATCTGTCGAGAAATTATAGTTCTGGAATAGTTTAGATTGGAGCAGTATCAAAAATGGATGCACAAGTTTTGAAATGGAGTAATAGTTTAATCATATAAAGAGGTATTCCATAAAATGTATCTTATATATTTTCTGGTAAGCAATTTTCAGTACTACATATTTTCGAAAACAAGATTTAAACATTTCTGTAATGAAAGAATATTTTTATTCCTTGTGGGTATTTAACATGCCATTGTTACTATTGGAATTAGATACATGTTGTTGAAATAGTGACAAAACATTTGTATTTTTTATTTATTTTCGCTAATTGTATTGCCATCAAATAGAGACAAGTAAAGTCATCAAAGAATAACAACGTATGAACACGACACAAATAACAAATATATGACAAACACGCCAGTGAAATAATGAGGACAAAATGACATTTGATCATATTTTTGTTTTTAAAGTGTTATCTTTTGTCTTCAGAGCTAACCGGGCCCGTCCATTGGATTATACTGTTATTGTTGTGATAGTTTATCTTGGTCTCTAACAATTATAGACAAACCGTATGAAATTAAGCCACACAGAAGAAAAAGATTTGCTATATCTTTACATTTTTTTTCTGCCCAAGCTTTTCTGTCTTATCTGCCTTCTCCAGTGCAATCAACCCTCTGTTTCTGTTTCTGTTTTTTCCATTTACCCTCACACTTCTTTTTATTTCATGAATTGATAAACTTGTTCTGGTTACTGCTCACTGCACCTAAAACTCAATGTGTCAATTAATAACTAAAAGAGTTATACAATAATAAGTTCTTAAGATATTGGCATAAAAAATGGGTAAGGCTGAATTGACGTTATCTTATTTAAAAACAAAGACATCTAGGTCATCAAGATGAAAATAATGATAGTAAACCTGTGTTGTGATAATCAAAGGATAATATCACAAAATTATAATGAATTATGTAGGACCTTGACTTTTAAATAATCACAAAATTTTCATAAAATGTCTTCGACTTTGGTCTACATACACAATATATTACACAAATATAACTTCAACAAGCATAAAGTTAATAATGTAATAAAATTATGACTCAATTATAACAGGAAACAGCTACAATATGACTGAAAATTATAATTGCATGCCACAATCTGCTAGGGAGCTACACAGAAAAAACACGAATAAGACAAAAGACAAACGTAAACAACGATAGAAACTCCGGACAGTTGGACTTGGTACCGGCACAAGCAAAAGCCAGCGGTGGGATTTTACCGGATTATAGGTACCCAAACGTCCCCTTTATCTGTCCCGTTCCCTATAGTTGAATAAACATACGAATTAACCTAACACAGATAGACTACTTACTCCATGACCACAATCTTGAAAGGAGAGAAAAAAAACGTAATTTTGAAAGATGTGTAAAGGGGTGCTCGCCACTATTCTGCCGGCTGGCTCAAGGAGCTTAGTCTGCTGGTAAAACACTGTCGCACTACGGAAGAAAAATAAAACTGTAAACTTCCCGAAGGCTTTGGTGAAGAATCATCATAAATTTCAGTACACATCGGCGGTATCAGGAAGAGGCCAGTATGTGTGTAAAAATTTTAAGGTCACTTGATCTCAAAGCTAATTTAATGGATGCAAGCAGAGCATCTTCTCGATATCCCCAGTTACGTTAAGAAAGTTACGCCCCAGTCTTTCTGGATATTTAATCAGTTTCTTGCATTTTTAAAAATGTTTTCGTAGAAACGAGGATTAGAAATACCCTTAGTAATAAGCTGTTTGCGAGAAACGCCATATTTAGCTATCAAATGAAAATATCTATTATAAAACTTCTTATATGTATTCAACAACAAAAAAATACCTAGGTTGCATAACAACAGTAAATTTCGTTATGCTGTACACGTGTTTCAAGGAGTAAACTCTCATCAGCAGCATTAAAATCAAATATATGGGAAGCCATCATCCGAAAGTAGTCCACAAAGAAGTACTCATTTCCAAAAAATATCAAAATAGGAATCCAAATTGAGTACCAAGGACATCTACCGAGTGCCATACACAAAATGAAGCCTCAGTATTTTTAAGTGGTTAAAATTTTGATAAAAACAGTAAATTTCTATAACATGCAACGTAATATTTTCATGTCGGACAAGTCTGACTATTGGGCTTGTGAATAACCTCAGGGACCTCTGGTCCATCAGCAGTAGCATCGGCCCAATGGTTCAAAATACAAAAAAATACCTAGATTGCATAACAACGTACATTTCGTTACACGTGTTTTAAGGAGTAACCTTTCATCAGCAGCATTCAAATCAAATATATGGAAAGCCATTATCCGAAAGTAGTCCAAAAAGAAGTACTCATTTCCAAAAGTATTAAAAGAGCAAACCAAATCTAGTACCAAGGCTATCTATCGAGTGCCATACACGGAATGAAGCAACTTGTGAAATCTGTAACCCTGTTTTTAGAGTTCGGCTGTGTTAGTAATGTTACGTGCAATAAAATAGTCAAGAGTAGAACAAACGCGTGTGAATCGTACTAGTTGATAAATATACACCCCTATAGGATGGAGCTAGAGGAATGTCACCGTTAAGAAATAAAAGGGAAATTCGTAATAGTGAAAATCAAAATCATCCCTTTTATCATATATTTTAGTTTTTATTCTACAAGAGTCAATAATGATAGTAGATCCAGAAAAGGGTAGTATTTGGAATCAAGGTTAGCTTTATTTAATTTTTAAAATTGTATTTTGCATTTTTGATATGAACTTACATCGGTCCTCATTGGTGAATATAAGCGTTTTAAGTATACAATGTACGTATTACGAAATTGTGGTATCATTTAAAGATAATTTAATGAGAAAAACGAGAAAAGGGGCCATAAAAATATGATACATTGAGATACATTTCGCATTTTGTGACGCTGCAAAGAGGAGACATTACTCATTCAGAAAGACGAATGTTGATGATATTTCTATGTGGTTGTAGGTATATTTAAGAGAGTAAATGAGAACTGATCCCTCAGTCTTCAAACGAATACTACAAGGACAGTGGCAACATCAGAAACACCAAGAAACAAAGACTAATAGTTTCTTATACGAGACCATATAAAAGATAGGGGATATCTTCCACGAGTGTGAGAAATTCCGTCCTTTTCCCGAGTGTAACGAGGGGAAAAGCCGAAGAATTTATCACACAAGTGGAAGATATCCCGATCTTTTATTTTGAGTCGAGTGTAAATAACAAAATACCGAAGTTTCTGTTAATTTGTTTTCTGCATATGCGCATTTCGACAACTTATGTCTCATCAGTGTAATAAGCTATTTTTTCCGTACAACACAACGAACAAACCGAAGGAAAGTAAAACTTGCCATTCCTTGTGGATTTTTCAACTGTGACGTCATATAATTCACGGAGTTTACTATGGTAACAATTATGACGTCGACAAAATCGGAGCGTTGGATTAGACGTTTACCCGTGTAAGACAGCTTCACGCGACCCTGTTTTCTTTGGACTGTCTTACACGGGAAACAACCATTTACGGAAGAAATCACACGTCTTCGACATATACACTGATGAGCAAAACAGACACAATAAAAAAAAAACATTGGTAAGATCAGGTGCACTGGTAGAGTTTGTTGATCCTGCTTCTTATCAAAATCTTTGCCAATTCCAGGAGTAAAGTCAAATCCAATAGAGGAAAAAAGACTGTAAAAAGAAAGATCCGTTTTCATCTTGGCAAAACCAAAACGGTAAACTTGTAGTGATGACATCAAGTTTAAGGTATCATACCCTTCCTTAAGTAGCCTTTTGTCGGCAACTAGCTCTATCAAGGTAGAGACTGCATCGACCTCAGTAGCAAATGAGTTAGCTGATATATACTCCATGGAGCTGTTGGAATGTTTCTACAATGAATGGGGAAGTTTAATTTTGGAGAAGTGAAGTCAACGCGTTTCTTATGCAGCCTAGTTTGTAGTGTACCTCAGTTGTCAATTTCAAGTTGAAGGTTTAAGAATATAGTCCATTGGCTGGAATAACCCCCGTTCAACCCCCTCCCTTATGTAACCCACCCATATTTTGAAGTCTTTCTATATCCCCTCTTCACAATTAATCATGTTAACATGAGCATAACCTACATGCAATGTTGGAACAGGCCCCCTTTTTAGACCAACCGAACGAAATTTTGGAAAATTTCGTTTTTGATAAAAGTTTTTCTTTCAATTGCATCAAATTTTTGATTAGTACCTCTCGGTTATGACAAAATAGTATACAATAATACCCTAATTTTCAACATAAAATTCAACATAGCAATTTGACTGCAAAAGGATCACTTAGGGATCACAAAAATAGTTATGATCGTTGTTCACAAGACTTTTGTGATCAATGATTGCAGAAGTTGTGATCATTGATTACAGGTGATGTGATCAATGATTGCAGGAGATACGATCAAGGATTATAAGCTTAGGATCAAGGATCGCAGGAGTTGTGATCAAGGATAACAAGAATTACAATCAAGGATCACAGGCATTGTGATCATGATTTTGCAAGTGTTGTAATATCTATGACTATTCGCAAGTGTAGTTGATAAAATATAGAATTTAACGATGCAAATGATGTACTATTTCCCCACCACGTTTTGTTTTAAATCAGAAGTAATCGGGAGTTGAATTATAAGTGCATTATCAATCTTTGTAAAGCTATGTTTACAGTAATGTCCAGTTAGAAATAAAATTGTTTTTTTTCGATATGGATTTATAAGAAATGAATTTTTTTTGTATTGATTGAGTTTATAACAAATATGATTGGTTTAATAAATGTCCGTCTGTCAGTCCTGCATCTGTTTTTCGCACTTTTTTTCTAAACCCTTGCAGGTATTGGTCTGATATTTTGTATGCGAGTCTACCTTAATGAGTTACAGATCAAGTGTAAGTTTGGTTCCGGTCCACTCACTTTTGACGGAGTTTGACGGAGTAATTGGCCTTGGACTTAGAAAATTTTAGTGAAATGACAGTTTTCCGCACTTTTTTTTCTAAACTGTTGCAGGTATTGGTCTGATATTTTTTAACTGAGCCGACCTTGATGGGTTACAGGTCAAGTTTAAGTTTGGTTCCAGTACACTGATTTTTGAAGGATTTATGGGCCTTTGAGTAAGAAACATATTTTATCATTTTTGCTAGTCTAATAAAGCCTTGTTCTACCGGTAGGGGACTAGGTATTGCCTTGCAATACGATCCACACTTATTTTCACTGAAACTTTATATTTTATGTAACATTTATATATTGTTTTTTTTTTATTCAACTCATTAGATCGTCAGATTTTTATCGCCTTATCAGGTATAATAAAATATTTTGCAATTAACCTAGATTATTTACTCCTGTCATAATCTTGCAATAATGGGAAGTAAACATATAAACAGTTCATAAAATAATCTCTTTCTAAATGGAATGAATTATTTATCAATTATTATACAAAAAGTTTGAATACTGTTGTGATCAAAGCTTTGCGATCAAGGATCACAACCTTGTGGTCAAGGAATTCGACCTTGTGATCAAGGATAACAATCTTGCGATCAACAATTGCATAGTTTTATGATCATTGATCACATATATTTGTTTGATCAATGATCATGAGAAAAAACACTCACTGGTTGCAATCATTGACTGTAAAAGGATCACTTAGGGATCACAAAATCTGCCAACTTGAATTTTCAGAGTACTGTATTACCTTTACAAATATTTCACATAAGTACAATTTCTATACCCAATACGTTATACAAATTGAAAATGCAAAAAATGGATAACAGAAACAACTACAATGGCTGCAAATTATAATTATATGCCACAATCTGTCATGGAACTACACATGAAGAACACGAATAAGACAAAAGACAAACGTAGGCAACGATAGGAACTCGGGACAGCCGGACTTGAAACCCTACCCCTACCCCTTCGAAATGTTGACGTAAATTTTAAGATTTTTCATGAAATTGTGTAAGTTCAATGGTCCTTAGAAACAAGTATGATTCTTGGAATTGTTTTTAGTCTTTTAATGTCCTTTCTTAAAAAATTAAGTATGTTAACATAAAATGTTTTGAATGACAAAACTATCACTTTTAGATAGACAAATAAAACACATCGTTGAATATTTTCGTTTTCGACAAAGTTTTGTCCCTTTTTTGCCTCATCTTATTTATGAGTGATTCAAATTCACTAAAAATTGCTATAAAATGAAAGTACATAATGTCTTCTTTAGAACTGGTACAAATTTTGGCAATCTTGAAGTATTACAAACTTCCTACATCCATAAAACTTACCTCTACCTCAACAAATTTACTCTTAAATTGTCATTTTCTTGTCTATGTTCGCATAAAAATAACCAGAACATCAAAATTGTGTATTTTATCTGACAATGTTGCATGAATCGTATTAAAACAGCCATTTGTTGACCTAAACTAAATATTTTGCCCGAAATTGATGAAAAATGGGTATTTTCTACACTTCAGATTTGTCCACAGTTCTATGTTAAATCGTTATACATGCAAATCTGGAGGATATATCTGCAGATATGCAAATTAATTGTTGAGAGGGTTATATAAGTTGTGTAAAACATTGCTTAGAAAAACAAGGAGTGTTTAATGTGACTCTGAATACCGAAAATGTTACCCTTATCCAAACAATTTTTCTCTAAAATTATCATTTTTTTTTCTCTATGAGCGCATAAAAATAATCAGAACACGCAAAATGGGTGTTGTATATTACAATGTTGCATTAATTACTTTATGATTTGGTATTTTAACAGCCATTTGTCGATTTAAACTCAATATTTTGCCTAAATTCATGAAATATGGGAATTTTCAACAATTCAGATTTGGCCAAAGTCCACTGTTAAATCATCATACATGTCAAATCCGGAGGATATATCTGCAGATTTGCCAAATAATTGATCTAAGCTATACATTAGCTGATTTAAAACATTGTATAGAAAAACAAGGAGTGCTTAATGTGACTCTGAATACCGAAAATATTACCCCTATCCCAAAAATTTTTCCCTAAAATTATCATTTTTTTTCTCTATGATCACATAAAAATTAACAGAACACGCAAAATGGGTGTTGTATATTACAATGTTGCAGTAATTACTTTATGATTTGGTATTTTAACAGCCATTTGTCGATTTAAACTCAATATTTTGCCTGAATTCATGAAATATGGGGATTTTCAACAATTCAGATTTGGTCAAAGTCCACTGTTAAATCGTCATACATGTCAAATCCGGAGGATATATCTGCAGATTTGCCATATAATTGATCTAAGCTATACATTGGTTGATTTGAAACATTGTATAGAAAACAAGGTGTGTTTAATGTGACTCTGAATACCGAAAATATTACCCCTACCAAAACAAATTTTCCCTAAAATTGTCAATTTTTTGTCTATATTCGCATAAAATTAACCCAAACACGCTACATGTGCGGTGAATATGACAATGTTGCATGAAATTAGATCACGATTTGGTATTTTAACAGCCATTTGTTGACTTAAACTTAACAGTGTGCCCGAAAGTGAGGAAAAAGGATAATTTTCAACATTTTAGATTTGGCTGTTAACCCGTTATATATATATCAAATCTGGAGAATATATCTGCAGATATGCCATTTAATTGTTCCTTGCGATACATTAGTCGTCTTAAGACATTGTTTAGAAAAACAAGGAGTGTTTAATGTGACTCTAGATACCGAAAATCTTATCCCTATTCCAACAAATACACCCTAAAATAGTAAACTGTTTTTCTATGTTCGCATAAAAATAACCCAAAACACACAAAGTCAGAATTGTATATAGAAATGTTGATTTAATTCTATCATGATTTGTCATTTTAAGTCAGACTTGTCAGATTAAACTCAATATTTTATACAAAATTGATGAAAAATGGGAATTTTCAGCATTTTAGATTTGTCCAAAATTATCGCCAGGTATGCCAATTCATTGTTCTAACCGATATATAAGTTATTTTAAAACAATATTTAGAAAAACCAGGAGTGTTCAATGTAACACTAAATACCGAATATTTTAGCCCTACCTGATGCTTTAAAATCCCCAAAATATGCCTCTCTGTAGATATATATGAACAAAACATACTAATATTTTACTGTCCTCTTAAGAATGCATTTGATTTATCGCAATATGCAGTTTTAACGCAAAAATATGGGTAAAATTGAATATTTTAAGCGATTATCTCGAAAAATGGGAATTTTCAGTATTTCGGAATTTTGCAAAATTCCAATTTGAATTGTTGTATAACTGCCAATTAACCACGCACATGATCTTATTTGTTATATATGGGAGTCTCTGTGTATTTTTGTGTTTAAAATGTTATGTTATTGGACCTTCATACAATGTAGAAGCTTTTCAAGCTGAATAAAATGAAATAAACTGTGTTGAATTGTTTTATTTTTTGTAGGGGGAGGGGTAATTTATGAGAGTTTAGTTAGTCTAAAATGTTCAAAAGCATACTTTATAACAGCTATATATTAACCCTAACTAACCCTAACCCTAATATATAATGAAACGATAACCTAATTCTGAAAAACGAAAAATTCCCATTTTTCATAAATTTTCGAGCAGAAGGGCCAAAAAGACCCTTAAAAAGCTTGAATCTACTTCAATGGGCTTCTGCATGTCAGCCTTAGTGAAATACACACAGTAATTTGCATTAGACATTATCTTTTTATCATTTAGAACAAGCAATGAAGGGATATGGAGTAAAAGAAAATGAGACAATATCTCCACAAATACGTGGGAAAAACAAGCAATGGAACGACGCTTTTATATATATGAATATTTCAAATTTCCCCTTAATTTTACTTTATTTGTAAATAGCACATGTATCAATATACAATTACAACAGGAAAAAAAGCAGAATTTGGCATCAAGCTAAATTTAATTTCCCTTAATTTTAAGGGGGAGGAGTGCTAATTTGGGCATTTCTGATCCCACAATAAGTCTGACTCTAAAGTTTTTTCACATAATTTGTGGCTAACATATCATAAATCATTATTGCATTGGCAATTATTAGATATATATTGACAGTTATACGATCCAGAAGTAAGAAAGTCGAAAGTATTTAAAATTCTGAAAATTTTCATTTTTCAAAAGTTTTATACCGAAAATCAAAATTTTTTAATTGTCTTATTTTTCAACATTGTATCACAACTGATAAATTAGGCATAAAAACTAGATCAAATGATGAGATTTATTTACCTGAAAGGAATCTGCAGCTTAAAAATCGTCATTTTCGTTATTTTTTGCAGGAGAAGTGGTATAGTTTTTGCACCCCATATCATAAAAATGGCGTTAAGTGGCCAAACTTGTATTCATTGTACAGAATGTTAAATAAACTTCAATTTGGTACCAAATTTCAGAACAACTTACTTATATGAAAAAGAAAGGAAATGGGGTAAATGGCAAGGAGACAACATCCCACATCCAGGTTAAAACGACCAAAAACAAAACATCTAGGGGTCACCATATGGTCTTCAACACAGTGAGGAACCTCACACCATATAGTAAGCCCTAACTGGCCCTGAAAAGATAAAAAAATGTATAAATCAATGGAAACAAACCACATCCAATAACCCAAATATCAAGAAACTAAAATTTTATAAGAAGACAAGTACAAGCCAATGACCAACATATTCCTGAATTGGGACAGGCGCAAAAATTGCGGGGGGTTAAACTCGTTTTCTTGGATACAAACCCTCCCCCTATGTGTGGTGAATTGCTAAAAATAAATACACAAAAAGACTCACAGTAAAAATTAAACTAGAAAAAAGTCCAACTTATCAAGACGAGTATCCTTACAATTTACAATGAAGTACATAAAACATAAAGACAATACACACAGGTACTGTCCGGACAAATGCTCGCAGTTACTGACAGCTAGCTAAGGACATAATTTCCGTTGACTATGATATCAAGCCTTCTTACATATGAAATCTACATTAAAATTATGGAATTTTAAAGATGAAATTAAGGTTAAAACTTAAATGCAGGAATTTTGTGTAGTGTACTATAAAAGTTGCAGTGGTCGTATACTGTCTATGCGTGCAGGTTATAATCGCATTAACATGTTTTATTTTGAAGAGGGGATATAAAAGGACCAAAAAAATCTGTTTGGATCATAAGTGGGTGGGGGGGGGTGTTCACGGAAAGTTATTTCAGCTCATGACCTAGTAGTGCTGATGTGAAAGTGTCTGTAGTATTCTTAAATTCGAGTTCTTGCGTAAAGAAAAGACGGGGAAAATCACCAGAGCGAGGGTTGTTTTGTGGCTATGTAACCAAAGCTGGAATTAAAAAAATAATTGAGATTTTTTGTCTGTATTTTAAAAGAGTCCTTCTTTGAAATCAGCCTCATATGAGGAAACAACCATGTACACCGTTTATGACTATAGGAATTCTATAGTCTGTTCAAAAACAAGTCCTTAAATCTGAACAATGATATTGTTGATCAGGAACTCGGAACAGTTTAGTCACGTATTTCTCTGTATATTTTTTGGGGGGGATTGGGAGTGGTATTTGTTTCCCTCCTTTTAACAATATACTATAAGTTTTGATGGTGTTACAGTGTGATAATAATTTAAAGGTTAAGAAATCAAGAAGATCGTTTGAGTTTAATATCAATATTTCATTCACACCCCTTCTTGAAAAGCAAAAAACACAATATATGTATTTGTTTTGAAGGCCCTGTTTGTTTTCGATGTTGCCATTTTCCTTGGATTATTCGTTTTGGATTGACGGTTCGGTTCTCACTTACTTTACAGCTGTCAAGATTGAGGTTAACAGTTTAATTTAGTTTTGTAAATCCAGCGAAGTCCTGCAGCTTCTATAGAATTTGTGTAATTTTGGTTACCAGAACGAAGATGAGAGGCTAGTGTACATGTATTCATCCTAGATCAAAATAGACAAGATAAGATATGGGTAAACCCATATCCAAGGATACTCTATTGTTCAAATACCTGTAATACCTGTACAATTTTGAAAAGGATCATTTTCAAACAAACAAAAACATGACAAAAAGATGCGTTTATGTTTATAATTTTTTATTTCATTTTTATAGGGTTCGTTTCTTTGGATTCTTCTTGTCGTAAGCTCTCAGGATCACCATTAGCCCTTTCTATTTCTTAGCAATATAGAAAATTGGGGGGGGGTCAAAACTGCACGTGTACTAGATAATACACAGTAAGGTTTTTATTTGATTTTAATTGAATTAAATGCCTATCAATATCTAGAGTCATACTGAGATTAGCAACTACTCGAAATCCTTAACATCACGCATATAGCCTAGCTCCAATGATGCAACACTAGAATCCATTCTGAACTCCTCGTTATTTTAGTCAAAGTTTACCTGTACGGGCACAATGTTCCGATGGTAAAGTTATTGTGTTTACTGATGCATCGTCATTGTGCTAATCTGATATTACAATTAATATCCATGACAATTTTTTTTCAATATTCAATAAAAAAAAAACGTTTTGTTGACATTTCTGTACAGTTTTAATCAAAATTACAGGTATTGGGAATTAAAAATCGACTTACCTCACGGAAAGTCTCGCACACGCGTGTTATTACCGATTTTTACAACGGATGAACTCTTTGTCTCTGCAACATGTAACACAATCACTAATTTGACAGATATTTGCGAGCATAGTGGTCTTTCTATTTCAGTTTTGTTTGCTGTTTGTTTGTTTGTTTTTTTTTCATAATTCTAATTATTATTATAGATAATAATAACATGACTTTTTAAACATTACACATTTTTATTCAAATCAAAGTGAACTAATACTGTACGGAACGATTAAGGATTTTAAAAGAAAAGACATGGCAATATCTTTTATTTCTAAAATTAATTGATATACGATGTATACCCATAATGAAATATTTCCACTCAAACTATGTTGGTACAAGCTGGTTAACTAACATCAAGATGTAGACAGGAATAAAAGCCCATTCCTTGATAAACTAGAGTTTTCTTTGTAAGGTACTAGGTGTACATTTATTAAACCATTTCAAACGTTAGTTTTTCAGCTACATTGCATTGCGTTGGTCTGATAATTGATTGTATTTCTGGTAATCAAAACATTTAATGTATATAAGAATACATATTTCCATGGAAATTCTAATAATAGAAATTTAAATTAACAAAATTCAGAATTTAAAGACCATCATATCTATATATTATTCTATTAAATGAAAATTTATACATTTTAATTAGATAAAGTATTAAAATAAATATGATGTTATCATTAATATGACAATTATTGGTCGATTTTAAAAACACAGAATTTAAAGATAACTCTACTACATAACGATCAATAGACAATCAATAATGTGTCTGCCAGATACTGAGTGTATGAATATTTGTAGTATTAACTATCAAAACATGAACAAATCACTGAAAATCATTAGTAAAAATACACCTCTTAAATTATGTGTAATCAGATAATTGATCTAGGGTGAGTTAAAATGATTAAAAGTCGCCAAATACCGAACTATTTCCTACGCCATGACATTGTAATCTGGACCCAAAAACAATTATATACTCTTGAATAGATAGTACGCACTGATCGAGTATATGAAAAGGGAAGCAAAACAGATTTATTGTTCCTTAATATCTCCTCCTATTAGACCGAGTAGTAGTTGTGTAGGTTGCATTGCCCAGGGAATTAAAAATGCCCAGATCTTTCTTTAAAAATCGATGTGATTATTTTTTACAAATAAAAATACACAATGATGTTATACAGTTAAAAAATAAAATCAAATAAACTTTATCAACGCCAGTATCAACTGAGCCCGTTGGGCTGTCTTGATGCGTTATGCCGTGATATTCGGTAATGTACAAAATGATAAAAAGAACCCTGTAATAAATATAAATAAGATGATTTTTTAGAACAATCAATCTATTGTTTATTACGATAATTTATATACATTCTTCATTCAACGTATTACGCATACGAACACGACAAATAGTAACAAAACATTACGTCAGCAACCTAGACATGACACCTTCATAGTGGCCCGATATTTCCATGATAATGTCGTTCTTTGATACAGAGATTATTAGTCTCTGTAGATCAAAGAAAACTCTTACAAATTACCGATAAATATACAATAATGATAGTTTTGAAGGTCGAGACAGAAAATATTACCGTATCGCGGCGAGTCCGAGATAGGAAGAGCTGTGATCCTAGTGATATTTTCTGTCGAGACCTTCAAAACTACCATTATTGTTTTTATCTGCAATAAGAATCATGACTTCATATACGGAACGTCATTGCCTGATATGTATATGTTATCGGGCTCTTGACAGCTATGTGTCGTAAAATATCAAACTGAGAGCCAGAATATGAAGCGAGAGGGATGATATTTTACAGTACATCAACTGTCAAAAGCCCGATAACTTGTTTATCATCCTTTATTTTGTATTTTAATATGTTTATATGGAACTGAGCCTTCAAATTCTCTCAAAATTGTGCGGGAAATTCGACAAACATGTCATTCTCGCCTTTTCAACAATTCTCAGCTTTAAAAACATGTTTTGTAGTTTTTTTCATCATTTTATCGGCAAAAGTTTTGTAACTGGGTGAATATTTTGACCAAACTACTCGCAATAATGTCGATTTTGAATGTTGCAGCAACCTCTGGTTGTTATGATACTCTGTCGTTCTTTGGAGCTTGTATGACGTCATAATGAGAAAACGTCATAGCTCTGCAAGATATATCAACGTCCCAGTTTCTACAATTTCTCTAACGTTTAGTTTATCTTTTTGTGTAATCATGGTTCTGTTTTGAATACATAATCGGAAAGAGCAAATGTAATAGATGTTTAGTATTATCCATTTGATTTCGTGTGAAAACTTGAATAAAAGTTCTTGCCTTTGAAATGTTGGGAGAATCGCTTGATATATCCAGGTCAGCCTCTGATATATCCCGGTCAACCAGATATAGGTTTTGCGGAAAGACTCTGCAGGCTGATATAACCATGGAAACTGACGATAATTTCTTGTATCAGTTAAGTACGGAGATACTGACAATATCAGTCAGTAAGATCAAAGAGGAAAATGTACATATTGCCGATAAAAGACAACCTCAGACACTCTGAAAATATTTGAATTATTTTGAACTCAGCAAGCTTAGATTAAGACTACAATTCTTCCATAAGTATTATAGTTTTAATATTAAGACTACAATTCTTCCGTTAGTGTTATATATCTAATATCCCTGCATCATATCTTATCTTATATTTTTACTCTACGTACAAGAAACTTTTTTTACATTTTTTTTTGTTCTCATGGATGGTTTTATGCTTCCAATTATGTTTTGCCTGTAACATAACACCATGTATACATGTATATGCAATACTACAATAAGGTCAAAACTTTAAAAAGACTTGTGAAGAACTATATATTTATTCATGCATTTATGATAGCGTGAATACACAGTTTAACATATGAATTAAAATATCTCATGACCTACTTTTTTTAAACACAAGATAAAGAAAAATACAGACTTAAATAGGGTGGCAATTTTCCTGTGATTTACAAAGTAAGTGTTAGTGAGAATTTAATTTTAAATTTTAATTCAAAGTGACTTTTACTGTATATCATTGTAACTCGACGTCTCGATCTCTTCGCAAATAAAACAAATTTTCTGGTGATTGTGAATCGGTTGTGTTGCCAAAACCTAATTTTTTGTTATCTTTTCGTATTAGTTATAACTTCTAAAATGCTGCAATTATTCCCATTATTTATTGTATAAGCCATCAAATTGTTTACTAACTAAGATATCACGAAAAGATATGGAGTAAATGAACATGAGACCATAACAATTTTGTTAACTCCAACTGCAATAATTTCAATGAGCTGTATGGCCATTTCGGAAATTAATTCCTCATCAGCACCACTTAAACCCAAACAAAGGACATCCATAATGTTTAAAAGGCATAAAACCAATCGAAATCCGAATAATCGGTAATATCAAATAACGCTAGGGAGAAAACTACGATGGAGGCAGTTAATCCTTAGGTTTTACAATTTAAATAAAATAAATTTAGATAATAGTTATTGAACGAAGTGCACACATGAGATATTATCTCATGTACAAGTACACCATATCTAATGCTGCATTCAGACGTTTGCGCATTTGATACGTATTACGTGTGAACGCAACGTTACAAATACGTTTTGAGTAACGCAATAACTAATACGTATTAGTTTAAAACGCATCGAATGCGAATCAAAGCGTATTGCATGTGAAGGCAGCTTAAGAAAAATAAAACGCATACATTTCTAACACGGGGAATTGTTTTACCAATTCCTCACTACATTAAAAAAAACAATCTCCTGTATGAAATATTTTACGAAAGGATCTGGAGTAAATGAACATGAGACCATAACACATAATTATAGAGTCCATTAAATCCTTTTTGTGCACTATAATAGCAGTTTTTCACAACTAGACTAATATTTAACCGAAACCCTTTCGATTATATTTGTGTATTCTGAAAATCTCAACCTTACCAAACTCTAATTGAATTTGTTTTGAAGTTCAACAGCATATTATTGACATGACGAGCTTCATGAGTTTACTGACATTTAGGGAACATGCGACAGGTAGTTTGAAATATCTGGTCAGTATTATATATAGATTACACCACATGATCCCCTTCATTACCCTATTTTATCCTCTAGAGATAATTAATTTTTTACATTTTAATAGTTTCTGTAAGTCTCGTCCAATTTTGAAACTTCCAGGTACATAAATTGTACCCGGAAGTTGCATTTTTAACAAAAATATATGATGTTTTAAACAAAAACTTTAAACGTCATAATCCTCAAACATCATATTCTGTCGGGAAACGTTTTTAAATTCCAATTTTATCGTGAATTCTCGGTGTCAAATGACGAGAATTACAGACCCTATTTCGAGGATTGCAGAGCATTAAAAATTTTCAAATGTAACTATCGAGAGTGGATAAAGTATGGTAATTATCGGGATAAAGTGGTGTGATCTTTTTCTCTTATAATAAATGATGAACACCGAGAATTGTATTCCGAATAAGTTTGGCGGGAAATAGCACGGGGCTTTATTCAACATACGTTGAATATGTAAATTTATCTAAAGGGTCACAACCTGAGTAAACTTCACATATCATTAGAGAAACTATGTTCCACAATACAGTTTTTATAGATAAAACAAAATATATGAGAAATATGCGAACAAAGATATGGAAAACTGAATGCATAGATTAAAATATACCATCAGCAGCGAGTTTTGACTTTTATAAGAATTCAATTGCTTCAATTTCAATTGCTTACTTGACAATCTTAGTGTAATACATCTGTCTATCAATTCATATCATAAAGGGACCGTCATTGAAGCACGAGATGGTAAAGTTTCTTAGAAACGTTAATTAATGTCAACGTCAGGAAGCGGGATTATTAAATCCCTTGTAAAAAAAATCACATCAACTTCGGTATTTAGTTATTTGTTACCACTGGGTCGATGCCACTGCTGGTGGACTGTTTGTCCCCGAGGGTATTCACCAGCCCAGTAGTCAGTACTTCGGTGCTGACCCGAAAGCCGATACTTTTTAAAACCTTACAATATCTAATTTTTGTAAATTTTGTTGAAACTAATGAGTATATCCCTCATACAAAGCTCTGTCCTTAGCTGATTTTGGTTTTCTATTTAGATCATATTTGGTAATTTGTTATCTATCAGTTTTTAAACATCTTTAAAATTATGGTCTTCCAAACGTTAAGATTTTATCTGCACTGAAGAGACATAAATTGTCGAAATGCGCATATGCAGAATCAAAATTCACAGTAACGTCGGTATTTAGTTATTTGTTACCACTGGGTCGATGCAACTGCTGGTGGACTGTTAGTCCACGAGGGTATTCACCAGCCCAGTAGTCAGTACTTCGGTGCTGACCCGAAAGCCGATTCTATTTAAAACCCTACAATATATAATATGTAAATTTTGTTGAAACTAAGGAGTATATCCCTCATACAAAGTTCTGTCCCTAGCTGATTTTGGTTTTCTATTTATATCATATTTGGTAATTTGTTCTCTATCAGTTTTTAAACATCTTTGACATTATGGTCTTCCAAACGTTTAGATTTAATCTGCACTGAAGAGACATAAATTGTCGAAATGCGCATATGCAGAATCAAAATTCACAGTAACTTCGGTATTTAGTTATTTGTACATTTCTATGTTGTAAAAATATTTAGACATTGTTTGCACTTTTACAGTTTTATGCAACCCATTGGCTATGCTTTGCAAGAAAATGCCAAACGTAAACGAGTTAATATGTAAATATGAGCCGGGCGCATCCAAAGCATTCTTGACGCATCAATGGCCCATTTTGTCTAAGCAAGCAAGAGTTGTTAAAACATATTTAGGTTCATTTTGCAGTTGACATTTGTCCGGTGGTTTTGCGCCTGCTTTGTCTATTTTCCTCTTAGACTTAGGCTCTTGACAATTGTGTTCGATAATTTTGTTATTACCCCCTTTCTTCGTTCTTGTAGACAATGATCTAGAATAAAACGTTTAAACAATGAAACCTATGATATAATTTCAAACACTGAATGACTATCACAAATCCTTTACATCTAGCATTGAGTAATTTTGTTGAAATTTTTTTTTCATTTATATATATATTTTTTAGGGATGTCAAAATGCATGAAAAATGCCACTCGAGTACTCGGATTCAATACTCGAGAATACTCGAGTACTTGGTGATCTTTTGAAACGAACACTACTAGACTTCAAGATTCTTATAATTCAATGATATATAACTACAATATTGCTCAAATGCCATAACAGGAGCACCAATTACTGTTTTTGTGCCATTATAGCCAATCAAAGGTTTGATCAAACAACTTTTAATGAAAGCGAAATTATAAACAAGTTTTTTTTATAACAACTTCTTTTTGTTTAGTAACATACTTGTCTGATTAATCAAATTGTTTAAATCACAATTAACGCTTATATAAACATCTGGGAACAACATGGTTTTAATCAAATAAGTTTTTAGTAAAGAATATTACTTGATCACAAAGTGTACATTTTCGGCATTTCAGTTATTAGAAATATGACCAAACAGCCGATTTATTCAAAAGCATTAATGAGTCGCAAAATGTAACAATCTGGCTGCTCAGCTACATGTATCTACATATTTTAGTAAAATCGATTCCTCGTATGTATCATTTAAATTTCAAATGTCGATATAAAGCAAGTCGATTTTCGTCAAATAAAAATTCATTTTAAAGCAACAGTATTAAATTTGCTCTAATATGTACGAAAAGAAGAGTCTGCTTAGAATTGATATGTTAAGAGTTGTTTGTTTTATTTACAGATTTCTGTCCATGTCTTATACTTTTTACGACAAAAGGTTCAGTTTCATTGTTTTTCATCATTTTTGCATTTTGGAGTGAAAAGGTATTTTTTTATTTACTCATTTTTTTGTGAGAAAGTGAAATTGAAGATTAAAAAAACATGTTTCGCTTTTTTGAGATTTTTATTTTTGTTAATATGGAAATTGCTTGTAAGAAATCTAACATGATCAAAAAAAATTTGGGCAGATATTTGCTTTTGAATTTTAAATAGCATAGACTGACTACACGTTTCTTTAGATGTTCAATATATCTTAGTTAATAGTCTCCATCTATGGGACAGTAACGATAGAAAAAGGAAGGAAAACGGGGAATGTGTCAAAGAGCAATGCTCTGAAATAAGGAGGCAGTCATATTAACAAAGAGAATGGCAGTTTTAATGCCGAGTATTCGAGTAGCAATTAAGTACTCGATACTCGTACCCTCCGAGCGATACTCGAGTATTCGAGTACTCGTTGACATCCCTAATTTGTTTGCTTTTCTTTCAAGTGCAATGGCTCTGAAATGGGGTATATGTAGCACAGGAAAGATCTGCCACGATTTTTGTACAGGAATTAAAACACTTCCAGAGTCCGAGCATCAGGTAACTTTAGTACTACATTTAGCTTAGAACCTCCCCCTAGTGGTCGTTTTTCCTGATGATATGAAGTTTCAATCTAGGGGAGTTGTAGGACTGTAACAATGCTTTTAGCTTTTGTTGTTACAGTTCTGCAAGACTATTGCTCCAGACGAAGTAGTGACCTGGAAGAGTATAAAAATATGTTTATTAAAAAGAAACTATATATTGTCTCTGTATGTTATATTTTGTTTTTCAAAGATGTCATTTATTGTATATACTGTACTTAAATCACAAAGAATATCTTCACTGAAATCATTTTATTGAATCATATAGAAATGATGTTAGTGAAAGTCTATTCTCCTGATTGAAGAACCATCTGTTAATAGAGTCGATTGTTGTGGCTTACGGGAGATGTTTTTGTTTGGATTCTTGATGGACTAGTAGCTCTAAGCATCTGTTGTTGCAGTTCTCCAAGATTTGCAATCCAGACAAGACAACGTCTTCGTGGGGTATAAAGTGATCACAGAATGTTATCATTGAAATAGTATATTGTCTTCGTTTACTATATTTTTTTTTTATTTCAAACATGCCATGTATATATAAACTGTAATTTAAAACATGCTATCCCCTATGTAAATATGAAAAAAAGGAAATAGGGTAAATGTAAAATGCTATCTCCAAGTTGAAACGACAAAAACAAAGCATCTAGGGGTCAAGTACGGTTTTTAACAAAAACCATAAAGCAAATCCTAAATGACCCCAAAAAAAGCATTAAAGTGATTAAATCATATTAGTGCATCATGAAGTTAATGAAATATTTGTCGAAAATTGTACAACTTATTCTTCACATTATATCAACATAGTGATATATTGTTAGTACAGTGAAAAAACGTTATATAGAATAAAAAAGATAACAGGAAACACCTACAATGGCCCAAAAACATAGCCACATGCCACAAAGTAAAAAGAACTGCACAAGAAAAACCCGTATGTCCGTAGTCAAGTACATTTTCAAAATTTTGTGTATTTATGTAGTTTGTGGTTGAAGACTACTACTTGCTAAATATATATATATATACTTGACCATATGCTATTGAAAGTATCTAAATTCAAAAGTAACAAATATCCTGCTTCGATTCTCAGATCTTCATTCGTTTTTCTTTTACTTATAGATAGTTGCTGTGGTGTCACGTACGAAAGAAAATGGAGACAAATTTGCAGCAAAGTTTAACATTCAAAAAGTTTATACATCATATGAAGAATTCGCAAATGATCCAAATATAGGTATTTACAATATATAGTCAATCACCATTTAATTTATGTTTCATCATCATGTTAAGAGAACGAATGTTTTACTTACCAGAAAAAAAGAGGTGTTTTCTAAATTTTAAACAAGGAGGCATACTTTCCTTGTTTTTTCCATTTGATAATTAGCTGTTTTATGTGATTTAGTGTGATCATGTACATTATCACATGACTTTTTCATAACTGAATATATATTGATGAAAAAGTAAATACAATAAAAAGTGTTTCTCGATAAAATATTTCCCTTGATCTATTTTTCCCCTTTAATTCTTATTAAATTGCTAGGCTTTTTTAAAAGAAATTACAATGATGTTTTCGTTTCTCCGTCAAATACGACGTATAGCCAACAATAAATATGTATGTCATACTAAATGAAATGAAAAATCAACTCAAATAAAAATTGAATGTAAAAATTACCATTGTGTAAGGACGCATAATGAACGTAAATGGTGAATAAAAGGATATTGAGTAAATGCACATGAGACAAAGTCTCTACAAATACATGGTAAAAAACAAGCAAAGGAACAACTGTTGTAACTATTGAATGATGTATTTGTTTGTCAGACTTGACGCAATTACTAATGGTGTATTTGTACGTCAGGCTTGACGCTATTACTAATATTGTGTTTGTACGTCAGACTTGTCGCAATTACTAATAGTGTATTTGTACGTCAGTAGTAATTCTGTAAACCATATTATGTAGTATGTCAAATGAACTTCCAAATGAAAACAGAAGCAACAACTAAACATCATAAATCCAGGATAAATGGCAACTTAAAGATTATATACAGACAAAGAACATAAATTGCTTTTGACGAAACAGAATATTTTGTGTGGTAGGTCACTAAAACATAATTACCAGAAATGTGTCTGAACTTCAGAATAAATGTAGCTAGCAATGCTGTGTGTGTATGTCATAATGGATACATTGTAACTAAATTTTGTGCTTGTGGGTCAGTTTTAACGTAATAACTTGTGTTGTATTTTACCTGGTTTTAAAAGTAATTGCTTGACGTATAGCGAATTTCGCGTAATACTAAATGTTGATTTGTCAAATCTCAATTAATGTTTATAACAATTTAAAATTAAGAATTTATTATCTGTGTCATCTTTTTAGTGCTGTAAATAACTGCCTAACTATGATGTTCGTTACTATATTTCTCTACTTTCTCCCAGATGTGGTATATATTGGGAGCATTGCAAAGGAACATTTTAGACTCAGCAAATTAATGTTGGATTGTGGGAAGCATGTTCTTTGCGAAACACCACTTACACACACAACTAATGGCTTGAAGACACTACATGAACTCGCAAAAGAAAAAAAAATGTTTTTGATGGAAGTAAGTTTAAATGAGAAATAAAAGAAGCTTAAACAATGGCAGTAGAATACCTATGGCCAAGGACTGATGAAGGATATGATATGAAAAATGTTTAATGATATAATTCAATTCTTAAATTGATTTTCATGTTAAATTTTTTTTCTTACTTAAATGTCGATCTTTAAACCTGAGATATATTGCCATTGAAGTATTTTGTTATTTACTTGATATGTCAGCTCAACGTTCTGGCGGAAATACACGAACTAATGTGTAATAAAGCTTTTTTTTTGTTTTTGTTTTTGTTTTGTTTTGTTTCTTTTTTTGTAACTATATTGAGTGCAAATGAAAACGCAACACTTAATTTTTTGGAATTTTTTTCACATAAATAACAAATGTAACTGTCAATTTACTTGAAACTTAACAGGTTTTAGAAAAAAGATTTTCCGCAGGACTGATTTTTAAAACCACGCCAACCGCAATACGTGGCATGAAATGTACAAAAATGGGGTTTTGGCGCGAATTTACACATGATTGGTTTTCTTTATAATCCATTACAAAGCTTAACCCCGTGAAAACATTTTCCCATTTCAAAGTTTTGGAACTGGTTTTCATTTAATTCATGAATGAAAGGGGCTTTTAACATTCTCTGAGTTGTCTCTTAAAATGCGTTGTTTTCCCATTAACAGACATTACTTTAGCCCCTATCTTCTATGAACCTCGATGAATCATTCTGAAGTTTGTCAGTTTCTTTTGGAACCTTTTTGGAACATTTCTGCAAATTTTAAAATTCTTTTGACGTTTAGAATTGAAATTCTTAAAAATCGGTATTTTTTACCCACACATTTCAAACATTGTCATTTTTGACAAATTTTAACTCTAAACGACTTCTTGTCAAAATTTGAACTCAGAATTTGAAGAATGAGACATGTTTTCTTTAATTTTTCTTCAGTGTGATTAAATTATTCAGACAATTTGAGAGTTTTGATTTTGACCGCATAATCAAAAGTCGATGCTGTGGCAAATTTTCAAGAGTAGACTATATTTGGATACAAAAACGTTAAACAGACACTTAGCTTGATAATTTAGCAAAGAAAAATTCTTTATATCGACATAGAAGATTTCTAAAACATGAATATTAGGTGTTGCGTTTTCATTGGCTCTCAGTATATAACTTCTTATGGTCCACCTAATATGACCTTCAATATATTTTCTATTAGGGGTGATAGAACTACAATTATTGTTGTTGAAGACCACTTTTTATTCGTTAATTGCATATATTAGTCGTTGCAGATGAGAGACATTTTTCGATACAGTGGTAAAAAAATCTGCGAATTTCAACATTAAGTCAATGGCGGTCGGAAATGAATTTTCATTATTTGTTGATAAAAGCATTACATTATTGGTAACCTATCAAAACACAAACATTTCCATAAAAATAAGGTCAAGGTCGAATTCTGACGTCATGACTTCAACCGTTTCCGATTTTGTTTGTATTCCATTAATTTTGGATAACTCAGTGATGAATTCTAAACAAATTAAAATATCCTTTCACTTAATCTTAGATCAGACTGGAACAAATATTCCAAATGGTCAAAACTGCCAGATTTTTTTCAGCTTCGTCTTTGAAAATTCGTTGAAGTATCGAATATTCCAAAACGGCAAGTTATTTGTAATCTATCAACGTGTCAACGTTGTTGTTATTCAATAAAAATATCCTTTCGACTTTCTGCACATACTCATTTATGTCTCGATTCTATCAACCGGAAGTTCTCTTTATTTTGACAGGATGTGTTCTTTTCAAGTGTAAAATTAATTCGAGTATTGCTAAAAATGATAATAAATTAAAGAATACAAAAATAATACTTTAATTTTAAATTATATTGAATAAAAACGTGAGTGACGTTTCTTTTCTTGAGTAGTATATAATTTTGTGTTTTATTTTTTTCTTAATTTCGAATATGATATTATGTATACAGAAAATTAGAAATTTTTGATTGTATTTTAAAAGGCAATGTGGAGTCGCTGTAATCCTGTTCACAAGAAAATCAAAGAAACCGTTTCAAACGGTGAAATAGGAGATGTCCAGATGATAAGAGCTACATTTAATGTAGTTCACGATTTAAGTCAACAGCCGAAAAGATCATCACCGGAATCGACAATGGTTGGGATGTTGCATGAAATTGGGACATTTACTATTCAATTTGCTTTGTTGGTATATGGAGAAATGCCCGTATCCATTAAAGCAGACGGGGAAGTCTTAGATAATGGTAATAATACACTAAAATGAACTAAGTCATTTATCTGCACTGATCATCATCATCTGCGCTGATGAGACATAAGTTGTCGAAATGCAGAAAATAAATTAACAGTAACTTCGGTATTTTGTTATTAATCGCTGTTTTTATTTGTATACATGTAAGTAACAATTTTTTGTGAATATCACCCCTTTGTTCCTTCGGTATTCTACTGCCGTTGTTTGAGTTACGAGATTCTAATGCCCTTTCTATTTTTATTTGGCAGCTAACTAGCAATGTAAACTATTTAATTAAGAATCGTTCTTTCAATATGTTTTTCCTTCCCATCTTTCCAGAAAATGTAGTTGTATATCTGTCGTTGAAGATTATAAAATTCAAAATAGATTTGTTGTATGTAATAAAGGACATTTTGTTTTTGATACGGACTTAATCACAGTATGTATCAATTGGGCCCGTTTTTAGCGAGCTCGATGCATCACGCCTTGATAAAATCAAAAACAAAATTTTCTATATTTCTTTAATCGGTAATTTACAAAATGATAAATAAGTACTGTAAAATAGATTGAAATAAATTAAAATATTTTTTTTTCTATCTTAGCATGTTAAATAAATTAAATAAACTATTTATTGTAATGATTCACATGCATCCTTCATTTAACGTATGACGCATATGAACATGACAAGTAGTTTTGATGTATAGCAGCGCACGTGATGCTTTCATGGAGACCTGATAATGTCAAGATAATATCCAGGACGGTTATACTGACATAATCATGCCTGTAGGTTTACAGTCTAAACACAGTTACCGTAACCAGTGTTACTATTGTTACTATTAGTCTATCTAATACTCTGTTGGACTTACTACTGCGCTGCTTGATTGGTCATTATTTTTATTTGTACTCCACTTATAGGTGATATATTCCTTTTCAAATTCATTAAGTAACGAACTGATTAGCATATAATCTGTTTTGTTTGTTATTTAATCCAATCAAGAAGTGAACAATTTGCTTTGTTGATTAATTCAGTTGTTTGTAACATGAAGCTGTGGGCAAGAAATGTGTCCAAATTTGACAATTAAGAAGAATACAAAGAACAATATATTGATTGGTCATTTGAACCCCGACCACATTGTGGACTACTTATGTGTAAATTTGCAACCCCATTGTAGACTTTTTATGGATCTTTACAACTTTATACCCTTAGCTTTTTGAAAATCGGTATGTTAATTTTCAACTGTGCAATACTTACAGAGATTTCAATCTATAAATACTATCAAGATTCGTGATTTTATTACAATATAAGTACTAAAATGATAAATAACTGATATTCCCCGATGCTGAACCGTAATGTTAAGATTCAATCTCATTATCGACTGAATTTAATAAACTCCTTCAGAATAAAGTCTTCAGATTTAACCATTGAGGAGAATATTGAAATATTGAAGGCAGTTCGCCATTTTATATCTACTAGTAAAAGGTTTACATGACTTGAAAGATATGTCATGGTATTAAGTAGCTCCGCCCCCTCCCTTGTTTTTCTAATTTAAAAAATAAAATACTATTTGATTATTGGAAGCTTAATGTCTTTTTGATGGACCAGTTTAGTAAAATTTCCTATTTTCTAAAAATCAATTAACAAACTTGATCAAAATGTTTTAATCTGAATAACTATATCATACTTATTGTGTCATAAACAAACCACAAATATTATAAATCAGTCTTTCAAAATTTTTTATATATATATATACAGAATATTGATAACATCTGTTTACTTATGTATGATATTATATATTTATTATCATGTAAGTTATGTATGTTTATATGTCTATGCTCTATCTTGTATGAAGGAGAGGATTTGCATAGGCATTGCCTGTAATCCAATCCATTTTGTTTATGACAATAATTTTTTTTGTTTCTATATTTTGCTATGAAGTTATTTCACATGTTTGTTTTGTAACTATATCTATATATACGTCCATTCAATATGTACGTTTTTATGAACACTTTTATACACTCAGTTATAAATCAGTTCAAACAGTATTCAATTGATCAAACGTTAGTGTTTTCCAAACAAATATAACAGGTCTCAATTCCTTTGGGCAATTTCTATGACCAACTTAACGATACAACAAAGGATAATTGGTCTTTGATTGGATAAAATGGCAAACAAAAAGATTATGTTGGTATATGATGCATTACTAAATGAGTTTGAAAAGAAATTAAACGCCAATGACAGTAGTATAAATTAAAATAATGACCAATCAAGCAGTGTAGTAGCAAGTCCAATAGAGTATTAGAAAGACTAGTAGTAACACTGGTTACGGTAACTGTGTTTAGACTGTAAGGCGTCGACCCACCAATTCATTTCTTTAACATTTTCAACTAATTTTTGGAATTTTCAAACCTCCTTGGATAATTTATCTGAAATTATACCTAAATTAAAAAGACCATAGATGTCGTGAAAGGCACATACCTGCTCTACATTATATATAATTTAAATCATACATGTACATTTAAAGCCTTCTGAGAGGTTCCCGATATGTTGGGGAAGTTTCTGAAATACGTACCACGACGTCACGTAGTCATTATGAATTCCCCTTGTTTAAGCGATCAAAAATTACACCTGGTCAATAGACCTTGGTCTTACAATAAACTTATGTATCAATGTTTAAATGGGTGTTCCATTCATCAAAATTCCCTCGAATAGTTTTTAAGTTGCTATAATACATTATATTATATTGAAAAAGTCTATTTTCACATATGTTCCAAGCTCTGATTGGTTCAATTGGTGGTTTAATATCTTGCAGGAAATGTTACAAAATAACGATAAAGTATCATATCAGTTGACCATCAACCAATTTAACAATTTAATGGGGTCTGTAAGTCTCGTCATGTGACACCGAGAATGCACGATAAAATCGAAATTCGAAAACATTTCCCACCAAAACATGACGTTTTTGGATTATGACATTCAAGTTTTTGTTTGATACGTCATATAATCGGTACATTTCCAAAATTGGACGAGACTTACAGACCCTATTATATACAAGAAGGTAGACCTAGGTTTAAGGACATAAGTTTTAAAATCACTTGGATATTTGTTTTAATCATTTCATAAACATACTGAACATCGGCAGAAACGCACCACATGCTTCATGCTGCTCTGCTTCTGTAGTATTTACGCTTTTTAAATTCTTTAAATAAATGTATTTAATTTCAAAGGTTTTTTTTATGTCTGACGTCATTGTTTTCTGCGTTCTCGTTTTGGCCGTGTCTTTGAAATTCGATTTTTGTAGATTTCACTCCTTTGTTCCTTCGATATTCTACTGCCGTTGTTTCTAAAACAAAGACGCTGATTTTGTCAAAACAATTTTCATTATGAAGCAGCAGCAATAATCTTTATGGAAAGTGAACGAAAAAAAGTGTCCGAAAATTGTGCCTTCCGTATAATGGCCTAGTTGTAAGGTTTATTGTCCAGAGGTACCAAAGTAGTTATTTCTGTTCATGTCTTACGGTCAGGAACACAAGGGATTCCATTATCATTGTTTTACGTCATTTTTACATTTTTTTTTATGAAAAGGGGATTTTTGTTGAGAAATTGAAACTGGGAAATCAAAATTCTAATTTGGGAAATCAAAATTCTATCATGAACAGGCATCTATGAAGAGGATTTTTCAGGAAATCGCAACATACATGATTACAGAGACAAAATGTAAAATGTTCAACATGCTCTTACAAGTAATTGAAGAGATATTTGCTTTTGAATTTTAAGGTACAAAGAAATATACGTTAGCTATGCGTTTCTTTTGATGTTCAGTATATATCTTAGTTTCTAAATAACATTTCTTTTCGGATCAGTCATCGATGGACTCGACTGTTTCAAACGCCTTACCTATTTAAAGGGTATTCTCCGTCAACCTAGGTCTACTACCTTAATCAATCTAAATAATTGTTACAGATCATTCTGTTTAGAATTTCATATGTACATATTAACTAAACACAAATAATTTACATATTAAGGTTATGACATGGATGGATGTATCATATTAACCTTTAGTAAAGGCCAAAAGGCATGTCTAATGTATGGAGGAAAGGCGTCATGGAAGAGCAATGGTGCATGTATTTATGGAACAAAAGATATCATAGAGGTGCGAAATGGAATTTCAATGCAAGTCAGTTATTTAAGCACGTAAATTTGATGACACGTGTATTTTGAAAATTTAACGTGTAAAATGCATTAAGGACAAACATCTTATAGGAATATGGAGTACATGTATAAAGGACGAAATGGCAGATTATTTGAAATGAATTTCAAGAGTGAAAGAGAATGCATCTCTTGAATCAGTAGCCGTTATTGCTTGACGAATTTATGATTAACCGTTACAAATATTACTGATCAATGACAATCGGTCATTGATTGATGTCGAATTAAATGATTACTGATGTATGTGTATTTGACTGAATACATTTCAAATTACAGCTCATCAAACGATATATGTCTTTGAAATGGCCCATCATTATTATGACAACAATCCTTTTTATGGCTTCGGTTGTATGAGATAAAATTAATTAAAGGACTAAGAAAACCGCATATTGAACAGTTCTTTACATAGAAAAGTGTTGATACAAATTGACTATTGACATAGTGGAAGTGTTACCTTTAATCTGGCAAAGTCCACTAACACATACCAACTAAAAATTTAGCACATTTTCAAAAAATGATTCTTTTGACCCACGATGCGAACGGAAACAGTAAGACCAAATCTGTTGCTTTCTGTCAAAAACTTTTAAGAAGGGAAAAAATTTCACAGGAATCCAATAAAAAATTTTGGGATTGTTTGGCCCTTCATAGCATGGAAAAAATTTGATGGTTAAACCCTGGATTATTGTTCATAAAGAATTCGTTAAAAAAACAAAAACAAACACAAAAAACAAAAACAAAAAACAAAAAAACAAACAAACAATCAAACAAAAAAAAACCCAATAAGCAAGTAGAACAAACAAGACAAAGAAAAGAATAGAAGAAAAAAAAACTGCATCTAAATTTGTCTACAGATATAAAAAATAAGATATTTAAAATTCAATCTATCTGGTGCTATGTGAATCAGTTGGCATACTCCAGATAGGGATGGATGATGGGGTGGAACCCCATCAAAACTGATAAATAAACATACAAATATATCTCATGTGTACACTTTGTTCAATTACTATTTTCTAAATTTATATAAATTCTAAAACCGAAGGATTAACTCCCACCATTATAGTTTTGTCTTTAGCTATATTTGATATTACTGATTATACGGATTTCCTTGGTTTTATGCATTTTAGCATTTTTTTAAATTATGGATTTCCTTTGTCTGGGTTCTAGTACAAAAAATACCGATGTTGCATAAAAAACGGTAAATTTCGTTATGCTGTACACGTGTTCCAAGGAGTTACCTCTCATCAGCAGCATTAATATAAAAAAAATATGGAAAGCCATAATTCAAAAGTTGTCACAAAAGAAGTACTCATTACCAAAAAAATCGAAATAGGAAGCCAAATCCAGTACCAAGGACATCTACCGAGTGCCATACACGGAATGAAGCCTCAGTATTTTTAAGTGGTTAGAATTTTGATAAAAACAGTAAATTTGCATAACACGTAAGGTAAAATTTTCATGTCAGACAAGTCTGACTATCGGGCTTGTGAATACCATCGGGGACCTCTGGTCCACCAGCAGTGGCATCGGCCCAATGGTTCAAAATATAAAAAATACCGATTTTGCTTAAAAAACTGTAAATTGCGTGCTGCTGATGAGGAATAAATTTCCGAAATGGCCATACAGCTCATTAAAATTATTGCAGTTTGAGTTAACATATGTGTTATGGTCTCATGTTCATTTACTCTATATCCTTTCGATTATTCCATATTCTTTGGAAATTCTACATAACGCGGTAGCAATTCTATGTTTCTAAAGTCTTTTTTCCTTTTCTGTGACGTATTTTGTTGATGTCGTTGTATCTTTGTATTTGTTGATACTGTCTTTGGATTATTCTCTTTTAGGCTGACGGTTCTTTATTAGAATTTATAAAAAGATATCTTCTTATGGAAAGACTTTGTCCCAAACTGAAGTTGGAAAAATATTACTGAAATGGTGAATGATTATGCCAGATATAAAACCACAATAAAAGAACAAAAATACACACAACTGAAGCATTCTATTACAATTACTGCAAACTTCTTAGTTCAGCACTAAGATTGGCTACAATGGTTAAGGCCAAGATTTTGGTTAGGTTATTACCCTGTCATTGTTTGGTTGTAACTTCATTATAAAAAAAGTCTGACACGGAACCATTGTAAACTTTCGCAATCCCTTTGGAGAAATGCAATGCTCTGTTTATAGATAAAATAGCAAAATAATATGGTTCGCATTGGAAGGAAGATTCCTTGTCTTCATTCACTTCTTTTTTCCAGTGGCATTCAAAACTTGTTTGCTCCTCCTCGTTGCTTACTATTTCTTATACATTTTATGAATTTGTTAGCATGGTCTCGGCCTTATATAGCTCAAATTATATGAACTGACTTTGATGTTAATGTGCATTATAAGTGAAAATATCCTTTTCCTTTTGATTTTCAGATTGAAAATAAGTTTTGGGCTTCTATGGAAGTCAACTTGCCGAGTGGTAAATTTTCAACTGAGCTTCCTGAAGGCCCTTACTCATGTAATTATCCACATTTGACTGGTTTACGATATGAAGCTAGCGAAGTTCGTAGCTGTTTACATAATGGTGAGTTGAACAAATGTCGAATGTATTATAAATCAGATACTTAATAAATCAAGGAATTGTTTATTACCCAGGATCATAATATCAAAGGTTTTTGAATTTATGTTTCAATTGTTAGAAAATTAAACCAGGTAAATGCATGCAAAAAATAATATTGAAGGTCACTGTTTTGTATTACCGAAAAAGAAAATAAAGAGAAAAACCATAAACTTACATAGAAAGTTGCCATATCCTTCACTGTTAATTTGAAATCAATAGAAAGTTGCCAGTAATGCGAACAATGTATAAAATACAAGAAATGCAACAAGAAGTACAAAACCAACCAACAATCCAAGCCACAAAAAACTTTATATTTTGTATATAATAAAGAAATTAATGTTCGTGGCCTGTAATTCATTAAGAATGCCTGGAGATATATTGTTATTCAACACCGTTCGTTGTCAAAACATGATTACACAAAGTTGTGACGTCAGAATTATCCATCAAATAGTGACTTCTAAATACTCTTTATGTACTCGAAAAATTAAAATAAAACCTATAAATTATAGATAAAGTCATCTATCAGCATTTACAGAGATTTCCAAATATTTTTATTTCATCTGCACTGAAGAGACATAAGTTGTCGAAATGCGCAAATGCATAATCCAAATTAACATTTATTCTATTATATCATTTTATAAGGATTAACCTTCAATTGAAGACAATCATGGAATATCTGAAGGAAATATGCTTGTTGGGTTTAAATGTTTTTCACATAGATATTGTTTTTTCCGCTTGTATTATTTTTATATAATAGAATTTCATTTTATTTTAATATTTTCTTATTGATTTCAAATTAACAGTGAAGGATATGGAGTAAATGCACTTGAGACAAAGCCTCTATAAATACATGGTACAGCCAAGGAAGTCTTTAGTCCACAGTCAAGGCAATGATGAAAAAAAAAAGAAAAACATAAGAAATCCTTTCACGCCAAAATTTGATGTAACTAAATTAAGAAGAAATGAAACATGTAATATAAATAAACATGGGATAAAATCCTACCAATGCACGATAAGATTTATCAAATGAAACAACGCTTTTGATGTTACTCGTTTTCAGTATATAATAATTTGTTTTATCTATATTTTAAGACCCTTGAAATCTAATATAATTCTTTTATATTCATTGCTTTTTCATTCTGATTTTGCATTGAATCTGTTATAACAATTTTCTGATGTATTATGGATATATTTACTTCGAAAGCGTTAGGAAAATATTTTCACACAAATAGAAAATAAAGAAAAAAGTATTTTTAGCTGTATTTTAGAACAAATAGAAAACAATGAACAATGAATTATGATTAACAAACATAGAAATTGTAGTTAACATTAGAATACAGACGAAGCTATATATTAGCTTGTGTTCAGTGTGTGAGATATGTTTACTTATTCAAGAGTTTAATTGTATTGTTAAAAGTCCTAAGAAGTTCTAGGATTGACAATGAAAGGATATGCAACAATATGAATGAGACAAAATTTCTACATTAATATATGTCAAAACTAAGAAATGGAAAATACTTTATGAAAGGAAAGGTAGTAAATGCGCAAGAGACCAAGTACCTACAAATACATGGTAAAATCAAGCAAAGGAACAACGCTTTTACTGTTGTTCTTCATCTTAAAGTCACCATGAGACCTTCAACAATGAGCTTTGCTCATACCTCAAAGTAAGTTCAAGACGGCCCCTAGCACTTGATTGAGCGGAATTCTTTGCTGATTGTCGACCAACGCGACATCCTTGTCTTATCTTGTCTTGGATGCTGGATTGTAAGCAAACATTAATTAAACTGGCAAAAAAAGTGCTCTTACAATCACTGTCATCTGTTACCAGACAAAAGCACTAGTGTCTTAAGCTAGTGGACGATTACAACTTATAGACAAACACAGAGCACTCATCAAGTCGATTATTAGAAAACTTGGCATTATAAATTAGTCAGATGTGGGCACTTTAAACAGGTGGTCAGAATTTCATTTCGAAATTACAAAAATAAATGCCAAAATTTGAAATTATGATAGTATATCCACATGAGAAATTCTCTCACGAACAAGTACACCATAACTGAAATATTTAGAGAGCATGCATCCCTCGCACGGGGAATCTTTTTACGAACTCCACACTGAAGAAAAGACAAACTCAAATCGAAAATGGTGATTGAAAGCACTCCAGTCGAAAATGGTGATTGAAAGCATATAGAGAAAATGAACATGAGACATGTCTCTACAAATACATGGTAAAATCAAGGAAAGGAAGTTGTACTTCGTCTTGTAGTCACCGTGAGGCCTTCAAGAAGGAGCTGTGCTTATACCTCTTTGTAAGTTAAGACGGCCCTTAGCACCTGTTTTTGTGGAATTCTTTGATTCTTCTTGAAGTCTCCATCTTAAACAATGAAATTTGCTGATACCTCAAACTAAGTGCAAACTATAGTCCGTAGCACCGGTCTGAACAGAATTCATAGCTAAGTGCCTTACAAAAATTCATTCATGTTGTTTTTTATTCATGGATGCGTTATCGTCTAACTGAAAAAGTGATGTTACAATCTTTGTCATCCGTTTTCCCATAGAAGATAATCCTTATTGGTATAGAATGTTTGAAGGAGACGAAAGGTCAATAAAAGGGTATATTTGTACTCCCATGTGCATAGCTTGCTTAGCTTTATGATTAGCTTATTTTCGCTTTTTATCGAAACCCAATTGTTCATTGTTTATTCGCTCTGTGAGCTTTTAAACAATTTTAAGGTTGATGTTTTTCCAACTGTTTTGATTTGATCTGCACGGAAAAGACATAAGTTGTCGAAATGGCCAATTGTAGAAACTATAATTGATAATAACTTCGGTATTTTGTTATTTACAGGCTTAACAGAATGCCCAGTTTATACGCACAAAGATTCAGAAATGGTACACATGGTCATAGACGAGGTTGCAAGAGAAATTGGACTTGATTTAAAGGACACAATTTAGTTTCATAATATGCATGACAAAAGCATTGACTTTATACATAAATTCAAAAGTAAGGTATAACTTTATCGTACTTAACAGTTTTCATATAACTTGTAATGAACGTAGTTTTTTTCTTAATAAATAGTGTATTTGTTTATTTTCCTCTTTGAAGTATTTTAAGCCTTTCATATGAGTATGTATGTGAGTATCTTTTGTGTCCCGAACAGGACTGATTTCTATATTTGATATACATAGATTGCGCATTTGCGGGATCGCTCATTATTTTAGCCAAGCGAGGAGGAATCTGGTGCAAAACTGGTTCTAAGATGCTGATAAGACGAAGATAGTAATTTCTTCATTTTTATTCATGTTTCGTTTTTTTGTGGGTTGGAAGTGTTCCTCGTGGATTTCTTCGTCAGTTGAAAACGATTTTTTACCCTTATGTTGAATAACAACGTAAGATGCGTTGGTAGAAAATATCTGTCCCTTGCTCCACCGTTGGATGACGTCATTTTTCCTCCTGGTGACTCCAGATGACCTCATCTAACTGACGAGTCGAATCCACAGTGGAAACAATGTGCAACCCATGTATTACAATTTGCACAGCAATTTCAGACATAATTGTAATTCTATTTAATAATAAAGTAAAGTATGTTGAATGTATCCATGTTAATCCATGTATCTGTACATTGGGTAAGAAATAAATAATAGCATCATCAGAGCAAAGCACTCACAGACAGCAAAAAAAAAGGTTTGCTTTGAATTACCCGTTTTACTTTCATGTGTTTCATAGGATCTTATTATTCATGAAGTGCAAAACGAATCAACATTACCAGAAAGGAAAAATATTTTGAGCGAGGGGAAAAAATTTAGTGATGAATCGGCAACATCTTGAACTAATAACAGTCGAAGCAAATATGATTTTTCCTAATATTATGCATTGTCATAGCCTTAGTTATGTTAATAACCTTATGGAAACTCGTAATTCAAAGGCAAGATTAGTTAATTCCGTAATCTAATAGATTATGGAAAATCATAATGTTAACAAATGATTAATTTTTTTCAATCATAAAAAATAGGTTTTTATCAAATTAATTAGTATTAAAAGTAATTTTTCGGTTCCATTTTGTTATTTTCGGGTGCAGTACGTTTATAGTTATTCGAAACAGGCGTCATTTTATTTGCGACACGACGATTTGACCTTGCGACACGACGATTTGTATAGCTTTTTCATATTATTGCGATGGGAGATAACTGTGTGTTAACTAAAATAAGAATTTTGGGTATCTTTCTTTGATAACAACAGATTCAATTTACTCACAGTCCTGATTATTTTGACATTTGTGGCTGGACTTTTTGTCGAGTGACAAAACGATAAAAGAAAAACTAGCTTTCAAATTATAATTATTTTCTTTGAATATAAATAATTTAATTAATATACTTAAATTTAGTAATTCATCACCTTATCAAGTTGATTTAAATATCATTATAATACTAACGAAATATAATGTAAATCAAAATTTACAATATTGTTTAATTTTTTTTAGAGAATCATAAATAAATGTTTTTAATTTCATTATCGTGGAGTTAACTGTAATTATTTTGAGCTTGGTAAACATGTCATTTTCATTCCTAATGATTAAAGTAACGATAAATGTTTATCTAGCTGAACATATGTAAACAAGTAAATTACGCCTGAAATTCATTCGAAGTAAAAATATGAATAAAATGCACAGCACAAATTTCTGTAAACTTGTATTTTGTGTCATAAAAAAATATTTATGCTAGTTGATGTTGATCTATTTCAAACTTTATTGAAAACTATACTATATAACCATTGGAGGTTGCAACAAATAAAACAATAAACATACAGTATATAATTTATATCATATACAACACACATTAATAGCAAAATAATTATCTAGGCTATACGAATATCCCTCAGAGATTTTTTTTTATATTGCTATTTCATACAAATTCAAAAGTATCATATACTACAAAATGACCAAAAGAAAATGAAATGAATAAAAAAGGAAAAAGAAAAAAAAAAGAATGCAAATTTTACAAACTTAAGATGCATTTCAATGTGATATTAGTTTCCTAATCTCGATCATCAATAAATGTTATGAGTCCAGATTTTATTCAAGATCAGCCTCTCAATAAACTAATACAAATTTTAAATCCAAATTTTCAACTTTTGTCAGCAGTAGCAGACTTTCTAAAGCAAAGTACAGACTTGCGAAAGTAAAGTCCACGTTGGACAAAGTTACTCAATATATATCTGTATTTACATGTTATTTGTTGTTGTATAAACATATGTTTGTATGTCTTGTATGTTTTGTCATTGTATTTGCTTGGCCCCTATGGGCGTAAATTTGCAAATAAAGTTATTAATCACAATATTGGCATAACTGTCATGCAGATACGAACTCGGGGGGTGGAAAATAAACCCATTTTTTTCTATAAAAATCAAAAAGATAAATAAATATCATATTTACAAAATGGTAATTTCACAGATTAAAGAAAGTGAATGTGTCACACAGATTGGCTTATCTTGTATACATGTACTGGGATCGCCAAGTTCAGGATATCCAAAAACGTTTTTATTTCAGCAAAATTTGATAACTGTGATAAGTACCTCTTATTGAAGTAGTGTAGATAATGAAGTGTAGATAACAATACGACGATTTATAAATTTCGTGCAGATTTCAAANCCGGTAGTAAAGTCAAATCCGGTAGAGGAAAAACAAACTTTACTGGCAAAGAGAAAGATCTGTTGTCATCTGGGAAACAGATATCTCATAGCGGTCCACAAGATCGTGATGTCGACCGTAAAACAAAAGTTATTAATCACAATATTGGCATAACTGTCATGCAGATACGAACTCGGGGGGTGGAAAATAAACCCATTTTTTTCTATTAAATCAAAAAGATAAATAAATATCATATTTACAAAATGGTAATTTCATGTGTCACACAGATTGGCTTATCTTGTATACATGTACTGGGATCGCCAAGTTCAGGAGATCCAAAAACGTTTTTATTTCAGCAAAATTTGATNGTGAAAATGAATATTCTTATATTACTTGTCATGAAAATAATCTAATTTGGATTTGAAGAAAACATGTGTTAATACAAATAAATTAAAGTGATGTGGCATTTTGTTATAGATAATTAGACATGATAATAATTAATTTTTTCCACAAAAACGCACTTGTCACAACCAAACCCACACACACACCCCTGAAAATAAAATGGTCATCGAAATGCCACCCTGCATGGTATTGATTTGGGTAGGTAAATTATTTGCTTATCTCTTGAAAAAAACTGCCTAAGGTTTGCGACAAAAATATGTATATAAATTCCTTGATCTCTCGCTGCATATGGGCAGCAAATATCAAACGAACAAACTTGAAAGCATATTTTTGTCCTTCAAGAAATCATTGGGACAAATTTTGCTGTAGCGAGTGCATTTTTTTGTCTCTCATCAAAATGCATAGACACAAATTTTGCTTTACCGAGAGTTTTTCCTGTTCCTGGTGAAATACTTATGGACAAATTTGCCTTAGCGAAAGTGTTTTTCATTTGTTCCTCATAAAAATGCATAGTGACAAATTTTGTTTGTTGACAATACAATGACAAATTTGCCTTATCGAGAGTGTTTTCAATTTGTCAATCATCAAAATTGCATAGGGACAAATTTTGCTTCAAGGGAGAGTTTTTTTTACCATAAATGACAAAGAAACAATTTTTGCCTGAGGGGAGAGTTTTTGTCCCTCTGTAGATGAGAAAGGACAGATTTTTTTCATTTAATTGCATTTTTTTTGTATGTTCCCATATCGGCCATCGTACAACACGGCCCCCAACCAAAAGTTTCAATGCAATTCACTACTAATCGGCGAACAATACCACGTAATAAAATGAAGAGTGTTGTGAGGCAGTTCGTGTAAGCATAAATAAACAAACAAGTTCAAAGTCTTGTCAAACTGCGATAAAAGGTTAGACAATATACACATCTCAAAACGTAAAGAAAATGTGCTTAAAACAAGAAGACATGGGTTGGGATGTGTAAGACGTACATGTCTTACTTAGGCCATGGTTGCAAGATCGTTATTAAACATAAAATATACTGTCAATGAGCACAGCCATCCGTTATCCGACAAAAACAATAGCGTCCTAGGATAGTGGACAGATACAACATGAAGACAAAAAAGGGCCGTGAGGGCGCTCATCAAGTCAATTGTAAGAAAACATTGCATTATAGAATATTGAGATGTGGAAAATATTAACAGGTGGTAAGAATAATATTTCGAAAAACATAAAAGAAACGAGAATTTGAAAGTATGATACTGTAGAGAAATTATCTCAA
>MJUU01015560.1:0-10144 GCA_002080025.1 Modiolus philippinarum | reverse complement strand
GAAGCATGCATTGTTGTTGTCATCCCAAAACACATCATACATACCAGTATGGTTGATGTGGGCCATGTCAGTAAGTAAGAATGGACTTTAAAGATTCCACCTAACCAAGTCGCTCATGCGAAAAATGTAGGTCAGAGACAGCATCTGAAGCATGCATTCCAGTCCTCATCCCAAAATGCATCATGCATACCAATATGGTTGATGTGGGGCATGTCTGTAAGCGGGAATGGACTTTAACCATTCTACCTAACCAAGTCGCTCATGCGTAAAATGTAGGTCAGAAACAGCATCTGAAGCATGCATTGTTTTTGTCCTCCAAAAATGCATCATACATACCAGTATGGTTGATGTGGGCCATGTCAGTATGCGGTAATGGACTTTAACCATTCTACCTAACCAAGTCGCTCATGCGTAAAATATAGGTCAGAGACAGCATCCGAAGCATGCATTCCAGTTGTCTTCCCAAAATGCATCAGGCATACCAATATGGTTGATGTGGGGCATGTCAGTAAGCAGGAATGGACCTTAACCATTCTTCCTAACCGGACGCGGACGCCGACGCCGACGCCGACGCCGACGCTAGGGGTATCACATAAGCCCCCCTCCCTCACTATCGTGAGGTGAGCTAAAAACGCAAAAGTCAAGAGCATTGAAGCAATGCTGGAAACACTAGGATCACAATTACACACAGATCAAACGTCCTCGGTGCCATAGCTTAAGTTGGAGATGATGAAGATTTTAAGTAGAAGAAAATTTTGCAATTTGGAATAACAAGAGCTGTCACCGAATGGCAGCCAAATATACCCCCGTTCATTGAACCCTGAATCGATATGGTAGGTGCAAATTTAAGTGCATGTGGACACATCCTTGTGTGGACACAATATAAGAATTGAAACAAAACAAGTATGGACACAATGCTAAAATCTTCACGAAAGAACTTTTCATAAGGGTGCCAGTAAAAATACTGTCAAAATCAGACAAAAATAAAATTCAACTCTTTTTTTTTTACCTCTGACATTTCACACAAAAATCATAATCATTGGAGAAATTTCATTTCAACACTTTGAAATCAACTTTAAAGAGGAATACAACGAAAAGAGTGCTTCTCTCTCTCAGCTTGATTTCAAAATACCTACGCCTTGATTTATTTCTTTGAGAAATTGTCAAAGTAAAAAAAAAAAGAAAAAAAAAAACAAAGCAAAAGGAATCAATTAAAGTCCCAGTCAAAAAACCTCCCTTCCTGCACATCTCCATATAGTGTCCATCCTTTGTGTTTCATTAAAATCCTTCCAGTGGTTTACCCGGTAGAAAGGAGTTGCGCTTACCAGGTAAGCCATACATAAGGAATCAAAGAAATGTCAATGTCAAATTACCTCCCCTTCCTGGTTTCGGACAATATTTATATATTTATTTATGCACATCTCTATATAGTGTCCTTCCTTTTTGGTAAAGTTTCATCAAAATCCTTCAAGTGGTTTAAGAAGAGTTGAGCTTGCGAGGTAACACATACATAGGAAATTAAAGAAAAGTCAAAGTCAAATTATCTCCCCTTCTTGGTTATGGACAATAATTATACTCCTTCATACACATCTCCATATAGTGTCCTTCCTTTGTGTAAAGTTTCATCAAAATCCTTCCAGTGGTTTAAGAGGAGTTGCGCTTACTAGGTAACCAATACATGGGGAATCGAAGAAAAGTCAAAGTCTAAGTATCTCCCCTTCCTGTTTTCGGACAATAATTATATTCCTTTATGCACATCTCCATATAGTGTCCTTCCTTTGCATCAAAATCTTTCAAGTGGTTTAAGAGTAATTGCGCTAACAAGAAGTGTGGACAGACGGACGGACTGACAGACAGAGAGACAGACAAGGCGATTCCTATATCCCCAAACTTTGTTTGCGGAGGTACAAAATGTATAAAGAAACAACTATCAGACGTTATGGACATTTTTGGCCTCGTATGAATGAGTCTGTTCTCAGTTGATAACGGCTTCTTATGGACTTGTAGATATACCACAAAGGCTTCTTATACGCTACAGATCACACGTTGGAATTAGTAGGATTGAAGTTGAATCTTGCATAACAGAACCAATTGTAAATTCAAGAGATGGTTACAAACCTCATGCAATTGCAGATTTTGAGAATAAAATCATGTTCTTTCTTATATTAATCTCAGATATCCATCAGAAAAAAAAATACTTAACATGAATATAAACACCGGTACGGGTAGCAGTTTGATCAAAGATTTAGTATTAAACACGAGTCGTCATTTCGACAACCGACAGGTATTTGTATGAAGGGAAATACAGTTTTGGTTATTGAATCTTGCAACGTCAAGGCTGTTAGAGTCATTTCTTTATTTATTCCTCTTTACAAGTACTTACAAGCAGTACAACAGTTGAAACCGCATTCTCTGTCCACCCAGAGATACTTGGAGATGGTTCAATTAAAGACTTAAACGAAGGAAGTAGTCTTCTTAGTGATACAAAACAGTTCCTTGAAGAGATGAAAACCGATGCAAACAAATTTGCATAACATCAATATTAATACATTGCAAGGACCCTGTGGCCTTCCGGCGACAAAAACAATTCAATCAGTGTCTATGTTGCTAGACCTTTTGCAACATTATCAGAATCTTATGGAATCAATGAATATTCTGAAGAATGTTTAGACTTGAAATCGTCATTCACTTTAGTAAACAAACATCTGCACAGCACCATAAGGCTTAGAAGAGAAACTCCGAATGTTCTCGGGTGTCACAGGATTTCATAAGTGCCGTCATCGAATCCGTGAAGCGACAAACTCTTTTTGGGTACCATTACTTTACTTTGCAGAAATTCAATTCTACGAGGCTCCATCGGGGCTAAATCACTTTGAAGATTGCAACTTTCCAGAACATCAGATTAAAGCATTACTTACCTTTAGAGAGCAATTTGGGAAGGGTGTGAGGCAGAGGCCTAGGAGTGTCCGATCTGACACAACCAAGCATAGTGCCAGAACACTGCCGATAAATTTATACATGAATAGACCGAATTCAACAAACTTGAAAGAAATTGAATTTTCTAAATCAACAGAGGAAAGTACTAACCGAAATTACCTGATGTGATCACACAAACTCATGATATGATCCATGACATTGGTGATGTTATCATAACTTTAAATGACAATGAGTTCTATATGGGAGTTAATTGTTCAAAGAGAACGGTCAGATGGCGTTATGACTTTTGACCTGTTTGAAGAAGTAAATGGACTTCAATTCAGATACAATAAAACGAGAACTCTGCCATGGAGTAACTCCGTAGTATCATGTACCACCGGGAAACTGTTGACAGCGCCGTTATATTCACACTGAATGAGAACGCATATAATCTTTTGAAAATTTATGATAAAGAAAGGAAAACCATCGAAGAACAAACTGAGGAGGCAGAAACGGAAATCGTGAAACAGAAATTGATCATTTCCTACAGTTGAAAGATTTCTTTTTTTTTTGTAAAATGTTAAAATGTTTCATACACTGTATAAAATGTCGGGTCAAGGTGACTTAAGGATGTTCGCTCATATGCTCCTCCGAGAAAAGTTTCAATATTGATTTCTTATGTAAAATGTTTTGCACATGTTTAATACACGGTATGAAATGTAGGTCAAGGCACCATTCTTATTTGAGAGAACATGGTACCACCGAGTTTCTTCATATATTTATAGTAATATAAACTCACCAAATATCATTCGTGTATCACTTGTAGTAGATGGGATGTGAACCTTAGCCAAAACTTAATCTGAGTCACTCATGTAGAAAATGTAGGTCAATGTGACATAATTCTGGTACAAAAGTTGGTCACTACTCTAGATGTATCCAGTGTCCAAATATCATCCCTGTACCTCTTGCAGTAGCCGACATAAAAACAAACCAAAATTAACCAAAATTTTAACCTAAATTACTAATGTGGGAAATGCAGATCAAGGTGAACTAATACCGATACTGATATTTGGTACTACCCTGGATGTATCCGTTGAAATTAAGCCTTCGTTAAAAAAAAATTAAAAATGAAGTCAAAGATCATTATATAAAAATTCCAGTTTTACAGGCAAATCCAATTCATTTTTGTACATCAAACTTAAAAATGATATCAAAATGGAAGATTATTTATTAAAAGAAAACAATTCAACAACAGAAAACTGTTAACCAAATTTAGAACTAGCGATCACTGTTTGCTCATTGAGCGTGGGAGTTACAATAACATCTCTCGAGATCAAAGATTATGTAATAAATGTAATATACTTGAAGATGAATCTCACTTCTTTTTAAAATATAATTTAACTACGATGGCCGATAGCGGCCGTACAATAAACGCTGAAGATCGGTTGAAATTTGTATCTATATGCGCGGGACAATAAATGCAGTAGCGGCAAAATGCCCCAGTTGCGTTTTTTGTCCCTAGTTTAGAGACAAAAAATGCATGTGCGGCAAAATGCCTCAGTTGCGTTTTTTGTCTCTAGATTAGGGACAAAAAATTCATGTGCAGCAAAATACCCCAGTAGCATTTTTTGTCCCTAGTTTAGGGACAAAAAATGCATGTGGGGCAAAATGCCCCAGTTGTGTTTTTTGTCCCTAGATTAGGGACAAAAAATGCACGTGAGGCAAAATGTTTGTTTGAAGGAACGAGGCATATCCAATCTAAGCACCCCAATTCCTGACCGAATTGTCTGTCGAACACGCATTCAGACCAGTTACACTGTCTAGTGAGTATTGGTCATGGTCAACTTCTTAAGCCTATTTTGCAAAAAAATTGCTGTATTTATCTTTATCTTGCTTACAATTATTGTTTGACAGCTTCATATTGTTTTGAGACATATTAAGTATTGTTTTGTATATTAGACAAATTATGACGCTTAATTGTTGCAAATTAAATTGGTGTTTCGACCCTTATTTATTTCTCAGCGGCGGATCTCATCAGTGGTCTCCGCATTATTATAATAATAAAGTTGCTGAAATAGTTTTTGTATAGATTGATGTTGGTGCAATAAACTGGTGTATGGTCCAAATTATGTATATAAAAAGATGAGAATCATGCAAAAGCATTTTATTTCCATTTCAATTATATTATTTTTTGTCCGTTTATTTTAATTGATATAATATTTGCAGTATGTAACAGACATTTTATTCTCTGATAAAGATCTTCAAATAAATAATGGTTTTCCTTGCACGTGCTTAATATAAATCAGTAAACCGACAAGTATCATGATTGATTGTCGACGTGGAAATCAGAGTATTATTAACATTTATCATATCTAACAGTTGTTTCCCTGTTACTTTATGATAATATTGTTGTTCTTTGTCTGTTATTTTTATGATTTCGTTGGCTATAGAATTTTAATTGCCCTGATCATGATTCTCTCTTCATATTTATGGAACGTTTGCTTTAGTACCCGGGTTTACTAAGCAAATATGTACTCTTTCTTTTTCTTGCATAATGGATTTTTTATCATGATAGCCCGTTTAGAGTACTTTGTTCCTTCATATGATAGAGCATATGTAAAATAGCCATTTCATATCGAGATGCTGTCTGCATCTGAACAACTGATTTATATTCTGACAAGGATCTAAATATAGGCACTGATTTTTCCTTTCATCGTGTGCAAAGACTGCTGACTTCTCATTTTTACTGTCAGGAAGTTTACAGTGTCGATGACCTTCAAAATTGATGGAAAATTTCTAAATGTCTGAATGTTTCCTTGCCTCTCCTAAACTAGGGACAAAAAACGCCACGGGGGCATTTTGCCCCACATGCATTTTTTTTCCCTAAACTAGGGACAAAAAATGCTACTGGGGCATTTTGCCGCACAGGATTTTTTTGTCCCTAATCTAGGGACAAAAAAAGCAACTAAGGCATTTTGCCGCATATGCATTTTTTGTCCCTAAACTAGGGACAAAAAACGCAACTGGAGCATTTTGCCCCAACTCCATTTATTGTCCCACGCATACAGGGACAAATTTCAACCGATTTTCAGCGTTTATTGTACAGCCGCTATCGGCCATCGTATTTAACAGCACACCCCGCATTAAATTAATGACTGTAATAGAAGGAAACTTTCCAACTTTAATATCTTGTCAGATGATGACAAACTAAAATATATACTATCCCAAAACTTAAATATTTTGCCCAAGTCTTTACCTTTATAAAACAATTACTAGAATTGCGATAGGGTCTACTTGGGTGTAATTTGCATAATAAAGTTATTATTATATTGGTTTATTACATACTTAGCGAAGATATGTTCTGTTTTACATATGCAATATAGCCGGAAGTAAACAGTCCATATCATATACCCAGTCTGATATGGCCATATCAGACCGCCTCGTTCTGAAATATCCATATCAGACCGGTGATATGGCTATTTCAGCCTGGGTGTGATGACAACTCCTCATTGGAAGTATATAATAAACAGATTAAGACATGGCCTTTTCCATATCAGCACGGTTATCATCTCTCGACCCATATCAGCCCTCGGTAGGTACCTCGGGCTGATATGGGGGTTTCGGGATGATAACCGTGCTGATATGGAAAAGGCCATGTATTAATCTCAATTGATCAGCATATGAATTTATAGCATATAAAGTATGTATTTGGCGAAACATTCTTTGTCGTTAACTGTTTTAAATTGTATATTCAGTTTATTGTCACGATAATAAATGTCAAAGGCCTTGTGAATGGTTAAGGGTCATCAACTATTGTACGTGACATGTCACCTTGAAGCAATCTATCCACATGCCAAATATCAAAAGCCCATCTCAAAAGAAAAAAAAAATTATAGCCCGTACATGACTTGTCATTGAAAAAGCATGAATGTGACCCTGAGGTCAAAGGTCACTAACCAAGGCACGCGACACGTCGTCTTGAGGTGATCTATCTACATGCCAAATATCAAAAGTTATAACCCGGACATGAAAATGCATAAATGTGACCCTGAGGCCAAAGGATAAGGTCAAAAGTCACAACCAAGGTACGTGACACGTCATCTTGAGGTGATCTATCTACATGCCAAATATTGAAAGCCTATCTCAAAAGAGAAAAAAAGTTATAACGCGGACACGACTTTGTCAGTGAAAAAGCATGAATGTGATCTGAGGTCAAAAGTCAAGGTCAAAGGTCACCAACCAAGGTACTCGACACGTCGTCTTGAGGTGATCTATCTACATGCCAAATATTAAAAGCCTATCTCAAAAGAGAAAAAAGATATAGCCCGAACAAAACTTTGTCATTGAAAAAGCATGAATGTGACCCTGAGGTCAAAGGTCAAGGTCAAAGGTCACCAATCAAGGTACGCGACACGTTGTCTCTTGAGGTGATCTATCTACATGCCAAATATCAAAAGCCTTTCTCAAAAGGGAAAAAAGTTATAACCCGTACACGACTTTGTCATTGAAAAAAGCATGAATGTGACCCTGAGGTCATAAGGCAAGGTCAAAGGTCACCAACCAAGGTACGCGACACGTTGCCTTGAGGTGATCTATCCACATGCCAAATATCAAAAGCTTATCTCAAAAGAGAAAAAAGTTATAGCTCGGACACGATTGTTTCGGACGGACGGACGGACGGACAGACTGATTACTAAAGGGCGTCCGCCACTTTTTGTGGCGAGGCCCTAATTAGTTATTGAATAAAATGAATGAAGGTCATTGACCCCATGGTTTGCTTGGTCAGCTCATAAATGTATTGTTGTATGTTAAAGCTACTGTTGACAGACCCTCGTAATCCGTTTGTATACAGTGTAGACAACAAATTTAACTCTCCAAACGTTATAATCACGGAATGACTGAGTGCCTCTCGTTCTCAATTACAATCCCCACAAAAAAGCTATATCTAATATTCTCTTTAATGATTTTAGGACAGTTTCATGGTTGATGTTTTCAAGTCACTGACCTTCGAGGCTTTTCGTCGAGATAAATCTCTACGTGGACATGTAGTCAGCAGCAAGTCCAAAATACTGATGGCTGATTATAGGGACACGAAAGAGTGTAAGATATCTAAATGTGGCACCTGTTACCACACTCTCGAGAGTGAAGAAAGCAGAGGTCTGGCCAATACGCGAACTAAACAAAATGGATACGTGCACAACTGAAAATGTAGTTAACGATGTCTCAGTGTGAAGAGATATACGTTAAGGAAACTGGAGTTTCCGCCCATGTCCTTTGAGGGCGACTGGAGATGTTTTTTTCTTCATTTTCGTGTAGTTTTGACAACACAAAAAGACAGTTTTAAAACAATGTTTTCGCAACAAAACAACGACAATTTCCCATATAAATGTTCCATACAGTACTTATTGAGATACAAGAAACATAATATATGAAATGTTAAAACAAAGCGCAAAGTTCACAAATTTGATTGTTTTTTTGTTAGCTGCTATGTCATCGCGCATCTTGTTTATTTGAAAAGATTTTCAACGGAGACCAATTAATGTGAAGAACTTCCCTGCCTGTATTTGGACTTGGAGCGTCAGGGTAACAGTGGAAAAATTAGAGATAGTGTTAGGTTTGGTAAGGTATAGGCTGGACTTGGGTTATCGTATAAGGTTAAGGTCTGCACTTATAGGTGAAGTTTAGTAATTGTTAGGTAAAGTTTTAAAGGTAAGGGTTACGATTGGATTAAGGGGAAGGAATAGATTAGGGTTAAAAATGTTGGTAGTATTAGGTTACGCTTAAGACTTATTGTTTTGTAAGAGTTAGGGACAATGGTAGGGCTAAGGGCTTAAGGTTAGCGATTAGGCTTAGATTTATAGTTAGGGTTTAAAAAATAGAGTAATGCTTCAAGTTGAGTTAGGCTTAGCTATAGGTTTATGGTTTAAGGTATGTGATAAAGGTTAATATTGGTTAAGAGTTTAGGGATAGGGTTACATTATATGTAACAGCATCTTATTTGAATATATAATTTCAAGACGAAAGCTAGAAAAGTGCGATTCAATGAAAAGCGATACCAAAGGCGAAAGCGTTACCACAAACTCTCCTCCATACCAAGGGATGATATCCTAACCAACCACATAACAGTATTGTCTGTTTTTGGTATCAATATAAGTGAAGAAAACAGCAACCTGCCTTGCATCTACTAGGTACCTTAGTTACAAAAATGCTCTTACAAATTGGTCTGCCAAATGCACAACAAAAACTTTTTTGAGCTCCTGACTTTAATTCATTACTTACTGCAGTCAAAGTTTACCTAAAGATATAAAGAAGTAAAGTATATTCACAAAGTTGGGTGAATGAGATTTGGATTCTTAAAAACTCAAAAGACTTCTTAAAATATCTGCCTTCAACTAAACTCAACCACTGCACCAGTGTCAAAAAATATGATATTTCAACACTCTTCACTACTCTCCCATATGATATGTAAATGTCAGTACTCCGGGATTTAATGCACCAGTCTTTCTTCACTGAAAAGGGTGACAAAGATATACATATTTTGTGAAAAGGGTGACAAAGATATACATATTTTATGCTAGGTATAGATGTGGCCTATTTTGTTTAACGTCACACTTTATTACAATATAAAGTATAAAAAGGAAGATGTCATCTTTTATTTATTGATAACATATTTGTAGAATTCGGAGGACAAGTATTCAAGCAGACAAAAGAGATAAATTTGGAGAGTTATTGTGCTCAACTTGCTTTATTCGTATGAAGACAGGTTCTTACAAGACTAGCTCAGAAGAAAGACAATAAGCTAGCAAAATCCTGAATTTCAGCTTCCGCACAAATAGATGATCTTTCCTCAATTTAAGTATAACCTTCATCTCATATACTCAAATTAACTCTATATATATATATAAGAGACAGCTGGTACATCATCATCAGCATCATATCTGGTTTTATACTAGTACAATATTGACAGCTCTGGACGTCAGTTGCAATACTATCAGAATGCTTGTTCGTTATTTATTGATAAAATATTCACAAGTGACTCAATATTATCTCACTTCATTTACTCAACTGTATCGGATGACTTCTATAAAATGAAGCCAATATTTTGAAATAGGGTATGACTCGATGCCAAACTTACGGACTTGCAATTGACGATCCTGTCATTTTTTTTTGTCTACAATACATTTTACCTTTTTGGCGCCATTTAGGCTTGCTATATGGTGTGAGGTTC
>MJUU01015558.1:53963-71496 GCA_002080025.1 Modiolus philippinarum | reverse complement strand
AAATCTGCATGCATTTTAATTGCAATAGTTGAATTTGTGAATGCATCTAAATTGATTCAGATTATTATTAGTATGGTCATATATACATAAGGGATAATTCCTTTTCCACTGACTCCTCTTAATGGATAAAAGTAAGTTAAAACCGAACCGTTAGTCTTAAAAGAATAATCCAAAGACAGTAGATATAGACATCACATAGGTAGGGTACAGAAAAGAAAAAGAAGAAAACAGAGATCTACAAATGAATAACACGGACCAAAATCAGGCGCCCCGGAAGAGAAAGCTTCTCCCGATTCTTATAACACAACCGTCGTGTTGAACATGTCAAATCTGGAAGAAGAGTCAAATCTGGTAGAGGAAACAATAGTCTTGAGCTTTTAAAGGGAAAAATCGGTTTTCATCTGGAAAACAGATGTCCAATAGCAATCCACAAGATGTAGATGTCGACCGTAAAACTTCTACAGTGACGACTTCAAGTTACGGGTAACATACCTTTGTTTAAGCAGCCTATGTGTGAGCAACCGAGCTCTATCAAGGAACACAGGCCCTTGAATGGCGAATGAGTAGGGGGATGTAAAAAATCAAAACGCTGGAGCTGTTGGATTATTGCTACAGCTGAGCGAAAAGGAAGTTGACAAGAAAAGTAAAGTTATCGCGTTTGTCAATATACAGCTTAGTTTGAAACCTACCTCTGTTGTCAGTAATTTCAAGAGGAAGGTCAAGGAATGAGGCCAATGTGGAAGTCAGTGCCTCGGTGCTGACCCGAAAGCCGATTCTATTTTGAACCTTACAATATCTAATTTTTTGTAAATTTTGTTGAAAATTAAGGAGTATCTCCCGCAAAGCTCTGTAATTAGCTGACTCTGGCTTTACATTTAGATCATTTTGGTTATTTGTTCTCTATCAGATAAACATCTTTTAGTTTATGGTCTTCCAAACGTTTAGATTTTATCTGCACTGAAGAGACATAAGTTGTCGAAATTCGCATGTGCAGAATTCAAATTCACAGTAACTTCGGTATTTAGTTATTTGACTTCTTAATTCTGAGCCCTTTTTGATAGATCAGACAAAGAAAAATGATCAAAGCGAGGGTTGCTTGGTTACAAAAAATCATCTATGTAACGGAAGCTAAAATCAAAGGATTTGACTAGTTTTTAACTTTATTTTGAGGAAGCTCTTCGATGAAATCAGCCTAATAAGAGTTGAGGTACAGATCGACTTAAAGAGGTTCACAGTTAGTGCCCATTGGAATTCCGACAGTCTGTAAAAATAAGTCCTCCAAACTGGACAAATATATTGTAGATCAGAGACCCTAACATTTTAATCACCTTCTGTATATTTTTTTGTCCGATTCGGTCTAATATTTCATAAAGTAAGCTTGTTTTGTACATATAACAATGTACATATATCTCCGTTCTCTATTCTTACTGAATATACATCAATTAATTAACTTATTTCAGCCGAGATGTCAGCTGATCATGAGGAATGGAAGTACACAGTGTGGAGAAGTAAAAAGTTATAATGGTGTTATATTGTGAAAATGATCTAGAGTTTATCTAGAGTGCAGTTACTCCATATCCCTTCTCTGCTTATTGTAGATGTCAAGAAGATTGTTCAATATATTGGATAAATTTGAAATACCTATGGTGCATTGTTTGATATCAGAACTAAGTAATATAGCTAATGAATAACATGCGAAGTTTAAAGATGAAACATATGGTAAGATATTCAATGTAACAAAAAATGCAATGCTTTTAAAATTCTAAGAGATCAATTTTGCTCAATATATACAACTGATTGAATTTGAACCAAGTTATGGACATTTCTTTCATTGATGTTGATTCATTGCTTTGGTAAGTAAAACTCTACGGTTTGAGCGAAAATTTGAACTGAAAATGTAACAATTTAGATGTCATTAAATTTAATGGAAAAGACAAAAGAGCTGAACTCTCAACTACAATGCAGTTAAGGACATTGAGTTAAGATTGAATACAACGAGTCTAACTTTTTATAATACAGTATTTACATATTGGCATTGTTATATATCCGAGGTAAGCCATATTGGCCTGAGACGCAAGCCGAAGGCTAATGTGACTTACCGATGATCTATAACCATGCCAATATGAAAAATATTACACAATGATACCTTTATTTTTAACTTCACTTTCATGAATTATATCAATTGCTCTCCAGTATTTTTTTACTTTTTATTTTGATAGACCTTGCGCCATGTCAAAGCATAGCAGCAGACAACAATTTACATACTACCGGCTTACTTTAATGTTTTCATAACGAGAGACGATACATCGAGGATATATGGAATATTCAATATTGGACTAGGCCAAAATGGAAAAATCCTTATTGGGCTAGTTTAGGTCATATTGGCATACTTTGTCATTCGTATTGAATTGGCAGTTTTAAACATATTAAGTCAAATACACTAAAGTTAATCAATAACAAAGACATTGTAATACAATATAATGTAATTTATTTTACATAAGTTTTAAGGTGTGACATACATCGATTGACTCCCAAGAACAGGGGTTGTTATCTGACCCCAATTAAGAGAATATTATTGTCATGAAAATACACAATTGATTGCTTTCGTTGCAAACAGGACTTTGTACACAATTTAAAATTTCGTGAATTTTTCGGTTAAGCTTACTTTGCTTTGCCCAGTCAATCTATCGCAGGTTTGACCTATTATCTTTACCGACAAATAGTTGCTGTGCCCTGCCGGTCTATAGACTAATGAATTCCTTCAATACTCTCATACACTACTGTGATAATATATTACCTGTACATGGAGTGGTGTAGATAAGACAGCCAATACAGCGTTTGAAATGTCTTCGGCTTCTAAAGCCTGTCTTGTACTATAACATTCTTTAGCAGCAGTCTCTCCCATTGCAGTGAAAGCAAAGTTAGTCTTCACAAGACCTGGACTGATACTCTTAATTAGAAATTCATTGAAAAATGATTTCAAAAAGAATTTTATGATAATGTTTTACTCATATTAAGGTTCAAAAAACATTTGACTGGTATGCAAAGATATGGAGTAAAATTGATAAGGACAAAGGAGTTTTAAGATATCCAATAATCAATTTAAAAGATACTTAATAATTATGAAGGACTCTAAGATCATAGAATTTGAAGTGAATAAGAAGATTCTAAACCAGAATTCCATAAACTGAGCCAATTACTCAAAGAAACCAAACAGAAATCGATTTAGCACAAAGATTATCAATGTTTGTTTAATGAAGAAAAAATACTTATACTGTCAAAACAAAAACTACCTACTCTGCGAGATAAATGGTAAAGATCTTGTAAGATTTCCCCTTTCTTCGTTCTTGCTTCGGTATTCGCTTGCCGATGTCTCTTAAAGTGTCAGATGGAAACATTGTAATAATTATGCCAATTTTACCCTCCGTCTCAAAAGACAAAGAGACAAGATTACAAACTGATTAAAAGGAAAATACCTACACCAAATTGAACCCTTCGTATAGGTATGTCCGGTCTTTATTTCTGAAATCTTCTTCAACACTGAGACAACTGTCCTGAAAGAAACGAACCCTTTGATATCCGCGGAATCGAGAAACGTTTAAAGTTTTGGGGTTTCGATAGAGAAGTCTACTAACACAGTTTCCTTTCTGTCCCGACGCTAAAACTACCCTTTTTGTACAAGTTTTCGAAATTGGCTTCCCTGAAATGCAGAGACGACTTGTTTTGATGCCACTGATTTATTTTTCTATTGTCCTGTTGCTTCATTTGCTTCAGACATTACTTTCTCTTCGTGTGACATCATTTTGAAATATTGTTTCTCTGTATCTCATCACATAATCGTTTTTCCTTTCATTATAGGTTTCCTTGTTTGGTATTAAATTATTTGAATGAATAACAGTAAAATGGCTACTAACAAAGTGGAAACTGCAATGACAAATGATAAGAGCATGAAGCTGCACAGCAAAAATGCTAGTATTAAGATTAGAAATATAAATTTTACAAGAATGTGGAGCTGCACTGGACAGGAAGTGTGAATACTGCAAAGAAATTAGAGAAAAAGCTGCAAAGAAATAAGAGGGAAAGCACCAAATCGGTGCAAGGGGACGTCTTGAACTTGCTATGAGGTAAGAGTAAAGCCCATTATTGAAAGACCTCATGGTGACTTCGGGATTAAGAACAACAATAAAATCGTTGTTCCATTTCTTAGTATTACCCTGTATTTAAAGAGACTTTGTCTCATTTGCATTTACTCCCTATCCCTTCATTGTAAATTTTGAATATTTTACGATAATATTCATTTGAAACACTCATATTGGAATTTATAGAGCTAAGTTTTATCCTGGCGCTTTGATGAATGCAGGAGAAAATTTCCTAAATAAAGCAACAAAATCTGTTCAACAACTCTTACTTTGATCATTTAGTGAAGGAGAATGACAAAAAAGATTATGACGATAGAAACTTTAAAAGAAGCGATTCTTCTGCCGATAAAACAATTGAAGTTTTGCCAAAGATGAATACTAATAGGAAAACTTTGCGCGCGGCATGTATCACAACAGGGTCACAGAATATCGCCTTAGAACATATTTATCTCAAAAACATCATTATAAAAAAAACTAATTCCGAAGTATGAAAGTCCTCAATTTTTTAACTTTTATTTCACACGTGAATATTCAATTTTGATGTAACAAGTGGAATAAAAAAGATAACAGGAAACACCTACAATGGCCGAAAAACATAGCCACATGCCAGAAAGTAAATAGGAACTGCACAAGAAAAAAACCCACAATAAAAATACAAAAGACAAACATAAACAACGATAGGAACTCGGGACAGCCGGACTTGGTACCGGCACTAGCAAAAGCCAGTGGTAGGGTTAAACCGGTTTATGGGTACCCAAACCTCCCCTTTCTCTGTCCCGTTTCCCTATCGTATCATAAACATACGAATAAAACCCATACAGGTAGACTACTAACTCCATGACCGCAATCTAGAAAAGAAAAATGGGGGACAAAACGTAATTTTGAAAGATGGGTCAAAGAGTGCTCGCCGCTAAACTGCCGGCTAGCTCAAGGAGCCTAGTCCGCTGGTAAAACACTGTCGCACTACGGAAGGAGAATCAAATTCAAAACTCCCAATGGGTTTGGTAAAGAATCGTCATGTATTTCAGTAGACATCGGCAGTATCAGTGAGAGGCCAGTATGTGTGTAAAATCCTCAGGTCACTGGATCCCAAAGCTAATTTAACGGACACGTGCAGAATATCCTGTCGATATCCCCTATTGCGTAAAGAATGTAAGTTACGTCCCAGTTTTTCTGGATTTTNTTTAACAACATTTCCGTAAAATCGAGGATGGGAAATGCCCTTAGAAATAAGCTGTTTGCGAGTGACATTATATTTAGAAGTCAGATGTTCATATCTTCGATAAAACTTTTTAAATGTATTTAACAATTTATGAAATCTGTAACCTTGCTGCAAAAGTTTTGAAGTAATAGTAAGGTTACGTTCATTGAAGTCGTCAAGAGTAGAACAAACGCGTGCGAATCGTACCAGTTGAGAAATATAAACTCCGTAGGATGGGGCTAGAGGAACGTCGCCGTCACCCCTTTTATCGTAAATTTTAGTTTTTATTTTACCAGAGTCAACGATGATAGTTAGATCCAGAAAAGGGCAATTCTTAGAATCATTATTAGCTTTATTAAGTTTCAGTTGGTGTGGGTAAATGATGTCGACATAATCTAAAAACTGGGGATTGTCAATAGTAAGGATATCGTCAATATACCTGCTGTTATCGTTGAAAATTGAAATAAGTTGATCACTGTTTTGTATGGTCCCATTTTGTAATTTTTTTCATGAAGTCACGTTCGTAGCAGAAAAGAATATTTTTAACTTATTGTTCATTTCGAAAACGAATGATAACTGAAATCTTAGTGAAAAAGTAAGACTTAGTGTAAAAACTCAAACACGTAACTAAATACCGAAGTTTCTGTGAATTTTGATTCTGCATATGCGCATTTCGACAACTTATGTCTCTTCAGTGCAGATAAAATCTAAATATTTGAAAGACCATAAAGTCAAAAATGTTTAAAAACTGACAGAATTACCAAATATGATCTCAATAGAAAGCCAAAATCAGCTAAGGACGGAGCTTTGCATGAGGCAGTTACTCCTTAGTTTCAACAAATTTACAAAAATTAGATATTGTAAGGTTCCAAATAGAATCGGATAAATCGAAATAAGCAATTAAGGGATATGGTGCAAATGTACACGAGACAAAGTTTCTACAAATACGTAGTAAAATAAAGCAAAAGGAAGTATTTATACATTTACTGTGATATGAGATACAGAAACTATGTTTAATCACTCAAAATGCATGCATTCATTGTACACTTCTGAAAAGAGATTCCCGCTTATAAATGTAACAATAACACGTTTCTTACTGTTATCTTTATATGGCTATTTATCTCCCTTAGTTCCCACCGTATTCCTTCTGTAAGTGAAGTAACAGCATACTTAGTCGCTGAATAAAAATGTGCTTTACCACAGCGATGTCCAGACAAACTAATAAGAAAAATTAATAATTCGTTGGCATTACTTTTTCTACGGCTTCTCATGTTCAAAATTGCTAACTGAAATACAAACAGTTTTACAACAACCCCATTTTTTACATATAAAGGTACAAAGGTGCATTATGCTTGACAATGACTATGGCTTATTTTTTTTAAAGTTTGTAATAGTTAAAGTATTTTCCAGAGTAATTAACTGAATTAAAGTGCTTTGTAAGAAAAGGGGTGGTCAAGATGCCTGACCGCGCAGCTTGAAGACATTATAACCATCCATTTTTCTACGAAGCACTTAAATTCAATTAATAATTCTGAAACATACTTTGACTGACTAAATGGCCTGTTATGAACATTTCTTTTGTTATTCAAGACACTTTAATTCTTAATGCCTTGGACTATACCATCTCTTTTTTGTCTTTCCGTTGATTCTCTCGATTTTGCAGCACTTTAACTGATAATTTACCTAAATTATTTACTTTTCCCGAATTATTTACCTCGAATTAATTACTTCTACCTCATTAATTCTTATGCATATTCATTTATATGTCATATGCTTAACTCTGACCTTCTGTTATGTTTCACCTAAATATTAGACTAAGTTTAAGTTTAATGTGGAAAAAATTTTCCGGTCCAAGGATCGAACCCTCGCTACCTTTCTGTAATATCAAGGTGATCAAACGACTTTGATAAAACTTCGCGGCTACGATTTCAAGTGGCCAAATAGACGTTAGAAAATATATTTAAAGTCACAATAGATCGATAACTCGGGTAATGTTTAATATACAACCTAATCGGTATTAATAATATACAGGTAAACAATTATCTGAAACAATTAAGATAAATATAAAAGAATACTGTTTCGTATGTAGAACTAAAAACACATTTATTAACTAATTGATATATGAAGCCTAAATAAACTGATAAATAACTAAATACCGAAGTTACTGTGAACTGATTTACTTTCTGCATATGCGCATATATGTTTCTTCTGAGTGCAGATAAAACCTAAACGTTTGGACAGGGACTATATATAGTTAGCTAAATATAGTCCCTGGTTTGGAAGACCATAAACTCAAAGATGTTTAAAAACTGAATAAACATGAGCCGAAGATTCTATTTCAATGGCGGGACGCCAGTATTTATTTTTAAATATATACATTTTGTATTTTTCATATTCGACGGTTTTTAAGTTTATTTTTTTTTTGCCTACCATCGTCTAAAATTTGTGATGTTTATTTCTTCTATACCCAACATTTTATCAGGTTAGGTTACTTTAATATCGCTCTACACGTTTATGTGCTTTTAAATCAGTATTGGATGCGAGTTATTTTCACATTGTGAAAAGAACAAATGGCTTCTCATAGCCGGAAATATGGTAACCGTCCACATGTATCCCTGGAGTCAGGGAATTACATTACATGTATAGTCCCTGATAGAGTTTGGATCATCAGTCTATTGGTTCTTTGTCAGTAATTTCTTCTTTTGTTATTACATGCATTATGATTTGCTACTACCTGTCTCCCAAATGATATTTCATCTTATATACACAAATCCTTGACTGCTCTTGTTATTTTTTTATAAGTATACATGTAAGCGTACTTTTCTTCCGGTGTGCAGAAATTCCGGGAATGTAAACAACCTCTTTGTGTTTATTACATAGTAACTTTAAAAATATATACCTGTTAATATTTATAATATGTCCATCATCAACCCCATTCTCTCTCATGGATTTTACAGACTCCCGTATACATAAACACAAAGCCATAACGTTTACCTAATAATGAATACATTGTGAAAAATTAAAATAAATATCCATTTTTATTATTCTTTATCATAAAAAAACAAAAGTTTTACATTTTTGTCCCCAAAAAGATCATTGGATAAGAATGCTTATCACAAATATACAAATTTGTCAGATATGATATCATACGATTATATTTGAGTTCACATCAAAGATAAAAAAAATGATGTAGAGAATGCTTACGATTGTCCCATTCCAAAGAAAAGTTTATGCCATACAAAGACATATTTCTTAAATATCAGGACAAAATACAAAAATACCCAAGTTGCATAATAATCAGTTAATTTCGTTATGCTGTACACGTGTTTCAATGAGTAGCCTCCAATCAGCAAACGCCTTATATAGTATATTCCCAGAGGTGAGTATACAGTGTGATAGCAAAAAATGAGTTTACAACACATTTGGCGCTATCACACTGTAAAATGTAAGATTCTTTCAACAATTCCTTACCTTTTTCATCTCAATTGTATTACCGCTTTGGTAGATTGGTAGCATGATACCAAATGAAAGAGGTGAAAGAATTTTGGAAATGTACAGTAATAACAGTAATGATACATAAAACACATAAATAATGCCATTGTGCACCAGCTGTTTTAAATTTGAAATGTTATGATTTCTATAAGTGTTTCCCTAGGTATAGCATGCTTATTGTTGATTGGGGCTACCTATGCTGTGGCGACAACTCCCCTTAGACCACTGAATTAAATTCATAGTAACTTTAGCAGAATGTTCAGTGTTTAATTGTGGACCAACTATATTAAAATTGGATTTTATTTATTATTCATTTATCAATTTCTATAGAAAACATAAGCGGGTCTGTATACAATGATCATAATGTCCTTTCCTTCGTCCGTCCACCATAGGGTACACTCTTTGTGGCAATAACTGCTCTTAGTCTCCCAAGTGAAATAAAATAAAACTTTCTCATTTTCTCAGACTCGTCAACGCATAATGCCATTATGTACCAGCTAGTAATTTGTTCCCCATAGTAAAGAGAGAACCGAACCGTCAATCCAAAAACGAATAATCCATGTACAATGGCAACATCGGAAACAAAAAAAAAACACAAAAAAAACAAAGATACAACATGAACACGACACAGAAAAGAAAAAAAAACACACACACACACACACACACAACGATGAACAATACGGTCCCAATAAAGACCATGGGTGAGATCAGGTGCGCCGGTAAAATAAAGCATCTACTGCTTCTTATAACCCGCCGTATTGAACATGTCAAATCCGGTAGAGGAAACAACAATTAAGTTTTTAAAGGGAAAAATATGGTGTCATCTGGGAACAGATATCCCATAGCGGTCCACAAATTGGATACCCTTATTTAAGTAGCCTATTTGTGAGCAGTCGGTCTCTTTCAAGGAAGTCACTGTATCGACCACAGGCCCTTGAATAGCGAATGAGCTGGGAGATATAAACTCCGTATGACGGCCCTTGGGATGTTGCTACAAAGAAAAGGGATTATTGGAAAAGCAAAGTCATCGCGTTTGTCGTACAGCAGTGTACCTCTGTTGTCAATTTCAAGATTAAGGTCAAGGAGTGAGGCCAATGTGGAAGTGTCTGTAGTATCCTTAATTTCGAGCTCTTTTGGATAGATCAGATAAAGAAAATCACCAAAGCGAGGGTTGTTTAGTGAGAAAATATGTAAAACATCTTTAAAACATGTACTTGCTTTATCGTTGAATGTGGATACTTATTTTGTGACGACAACTCCTCCTAGGCCACTGACTGAATTACACTGAAACTTTTGCAGAATGTTCAGTGCATATTGCCATTGTGACTAGCTATTTTAAATTTGTTATGTGAATATTCTGTTCTTTGTCCGCTCGTTCGTCCCTCGGCAATTGAAGAACAGGAGAACCTATTTCATGGCAACAACTCCTCCAACATCGTTGATCGAAATTCACTCAAACTTTTGAAAAATCTTCAGTGTATAATATCATTGTGCACCAGCTATTGATACCCCCCCTGCTTTAGCGGGGGTATATAGTGATCATGCTTTTTTGTCTGTTCGTTCGTCAGTCCACCATAGGGGTACATACTTTCTTTGTGGCAATAACTCCTCAAAGACTCTTAAATAAAATACAATGAAATTTCTAAGAATCTTACATGCATGCTGCCATTGTGCGCCAGCTATTTTTGTTTTTAATCTGTGGGGACTTTCCTGTTTTGCCAAGTTTTCAGATGAGCTTAAGGCAGAAAAGAAACACTCTATTCTTCAAAAAAATTTCAAAAAATAAATGTCAGTATGATTTTCTATAGGAAAACATGTACTTTGCCATAATGTTGAATAGGGGTACCTATTTTGTATTTTGAATCTAATGATTTGTGGGATTTTCCTGTTCTTTCACATTTTAATTAATATTCCGATTGAGGAGCTGAAGGCAGAAAAGAAACACTGAATTTTACTGCTTAAAGCTGTAGTAAGGTGAAATTTTATAAATCTACTATTTTAAATTGATACCCTAAATGGAAAGAGCATTGTTAAAGGAATAAAGTCAGCTAAAAATATTAATAGATTGCCCTTCAACTAACCAATATTCAAGCAAAATCTTTTACAGGTCTTTAATTGCTTTGGTGATGTTTTTTTCCATCTGATGTCCCATCATAGTTCAATAAGTACTCACATCTTATATACTAGTATCCCAGTCAACTCACAGAGCTCAATAAAAATCCGTTTTCTGTTTAGATCTGTTTCTTGCAAATGACAAAATACCGAAGTAACTGTAAAAATATTCTTCCTGCATATGGCTATTTCGACAACTTATGTCTCTTCAGTGCAGATAAAATCTGGAAATCCTTTTGGAAATCCATTTGAAATCCATAAACGGAAATATGTCTAAAAGCTGATAGAAAACAAATTACCAAAAAGACCTAAATAGACAAGTCACAGCATAACTTCAAAACCATTTCATGGATTTGATTAAAGCTTGTAAACGCATTAGAGAAACAACGACAGTAGAATACAGAAGGAACAAAGGAGAAGTATTTACGAAAATCGAAGTATAAAGAAACGACAAAAAGGAGAACACAGAAAACAATGACGCTAGACAGCCACAAGGCACAGAAATAGAAAAAAAAAACAAAATTCAAAACCAAGACACTCACAGTGTGAACTCCCATGACACTGAGAGTGACATCAGGTACTCCGGAAGGGAAGGCGTGTCCTGCTCTGTTAACAGCACCCGTCATATGGGCAGTGAGCAATATATTTTTAGAAAGATCTGTTGGGTAACTGATTAGTTAATTTAAGGAAGATACCATTTGATTCGAGGTTCAAAGGTAAAGGCCAAGGACACAAGTAATTACAGAAATATATATTTTTTTTATTTCTACTTTTGATTTTTGATCTGAATGAAGATTTAAGCTTGTATATGGAAATCATACATTTCTTGAATCGATCTGGAAGGTGGGGTATATAAGTAAGCTTTGCTCACAGTCTTATAATCCTTTCTGTGTGTAATAGCTACTCTTATAACAGTCACAAACATCATATAAGAATTATAATTGAAATTTTGATTTAGAAATTGGTTTGAAAATGCAATAATGATTGAAAATATCAATCTATACGATCTTATATTTTACTAACCTTCCACATATTTTCCCAAGATGTTGCGTCCCCAGTAATAATAGGAGCATCGAGGGAAAGTCCTGCATTATTTATACAAACATCCACACTACCCCATCTTTCCTTTATCCTCTTGAACATTTCCATAATGTCTCTTTCATTTCGTAAATCACAAACTACAGATATAAACTGTCCACCATTTGATATAATTTGTTCTTCAATTTTCTGAAAAATAACAGTTACTGTAACAGTAATGCATTACTGTTTCAAATGGGGGTAACTTGTGCGATAGGTATAATTAACAATGAAGGGATATGGAGTAAATGCAAACGAGACAAAGTCTCTCCAAACTAAGCAATGGAACAACGCTTTTATTGTTGTTCTTTGAGTCTTTAAATACATATACCTTTCAGAATTATTTGTATCAAAAGATTTGAACTGAAGCAGAAACTTAAAGGGGACAATCTCAGTACTGTTTTTTTCTGTATACTGTTATCATATATAAACATGTCAATTTTATTTCTCATAGTGGTGTGTCAAATGGATTTGAGATTTTAATATCAGTATACACTTTTTATTTTATCAAATATTTTTAAGCCTATTTTTCAAGTTTTAGTTCTTTCTAAGTTTCATTTAAGAGCATTTGATATTTCCATGGTAAAATAGGCCTCACATGGCCTCAAAGATGACGAAAAATCAATTATAGGTCCACTGTTTTGCATTTACTTGTTTTAATGTAATCTTGTCTCGCGCGCACTTTTTACTCAAATATCTCCATTTTTTCATGAAAATAAAACTGCATGTGACATTATCATATAACAGATAAATATAGCACATAACAATCCCACTGTAAATAAGGAAAATAATGTATGATACCTTTAATTTATCCTCCGATCTGGCGCAGCCTACTACTTTCATACCATGCTTTGCTAGATTCTTACAGGTAGCCTCCCCAATGCCCATAGATGCCCCTGTTACGAGGGCAACTCTATCTTTCCATCTGTTCATGGTAAGTCTATTAAATAGACAAAAAACATGTAAGGTTGGTGTGAATAAGACAAAATCTTCTTATATAGCGTCGAACATAGCTATTTTGTAATCCATCAACGATAACTCATGAAAACTTAAACAATGAAAAAAGGTTTATAACTCATAATATTATAAAAATGATCTTGCAGTTTCCCTTTTTGCTTGACATTTACAAAATGTTTTATGAAAACACCATTCAAAGCAGCCAATAGACGTGTCGTTATTTGACTCAAGGAATAAGTTTACACATATCTATAGATGTGGAATTTGTCAAAAATCCAATTCGATATCTCAAGACTTTTAGCAGTAATGTTGCCCTTCAACTAACCAATTTCTTAGAATATTCAAGCAAAATCTTTTACAGGTCTTTAATTGCGTTGGTGATGTTTGTCTTTAATTGCTTTGGTGATGTTTGTCTTTAATTGCTTTGGTGATGTTTTTTCTTTAATTGCTTTGGTGATGTTTGTCTTTAATTGCTTTGGTGATTTTTTTTCACCTGATGTCCCATCATAGTTCAATAAGTACTCACATCTTATATACTATTATCCCAGCTCAATAAAAATCCATTTTCTATTTAGATCTGTTTCTTGTAAATGACAAAATACCGAAGTAACTGTAAAAATATACTTCCTGCATATGGCTATTTCGACAACTTATGTCTCTTCAGTGCAGATAAAATCAAAACATTTGGAAATCCTTATATGGAACAACGGCAGTAGAATACCGAAGGAACAAAGCACAAGTTTACACAAATCGAAGTCCAGAGACAAGGCAAAGGCAAGAACACCAGAAGACGGAAGACCAAAGACACCACATGCCCACAGAACACACGAACATTACATATACAACACAAAAAACTAAAGCACTAACAGTGCGAACTCTCAGTATACAAGAGTGACATCAGGTGCTCCGGAAGGGTAAGCATGTCCTGCTCTGTATACAGCACCCGTCACACTGTCAGTGGGTCAATCCAGGGTAAAGTCAAAACCGGTAATGTCAAATCCGGGAAGACGTGAATCTAGCTGAAAATGTCAGTTTGTATTTGTGTCACTGACATTTCATATCTATCTATGATGTCGTGGTGACGGTCATAGAATTTCTGAAAGGACGAAAGTAACAACGGCTGAACATATCCCTGACTCAGCAGTTTTTGTGACAGTGCTTTTGCTCTTTCTTTAAATAGAAAAGCCAAATTTAGCTAAGGATAGAGCTATGCAAGAGGCAGAAACTCCTTAGTTTTAATCAAAATTTCCTTAAATTTAGATATTGCAAGTTTCAAAATACAAGTGGTTTTCGGGTCAGCACCGAAGTACTGGCTACTGGGTTCGTGATGATAAACTGATAGCAATGATAAAAATGGAAGCCTTAAAACAAAAACTTGTTGACAAATGTGCGATGATTTCAAATTTGCTATTGTAAATTTCCCATTCCTTGACAGTCTGCCTCTGCATATGGAGTATATGTAAGATAAGCTTGAACAGATGTATATCACTAACCAGGAAACTACGTCTTCATGGGTATGGGGAAGAACTTCAGTTGAAATTAACTTTGGTAGCAATCATGAGTTGTCGGATCATTAAGTACGAACATAATTTGTGCTCTTCTATTTTTTAAAACATATTTTGATCCAAGTTCCAGAAAATGGAGGTTGAATGGAGTAAAATTTATCAAATTTGTAAAATGTGGTTTATTTGATATAAAAGGTTTTAATGCAATGTAAACAGATCATGTTACAAAGACAAAAATTGATATTGTGAGGAAGGACAGATTATTTGGGACAGCTCCATATATCAACAGTGAATTTCGTTATTCGGCCGGTTTCCGAGACCCCTGTAACAAAAGAATATTGCAGAGCTCCCATGAAAATGAACTCCACGTGTAACACCAAAACATTACCTGTATTATAAGCCAAAAGGGGGGATAAATGTCACAGTTTTTGTATGATTCTATTAGCACATGATTTCTGATCTTTTATGGAGTTAATGAAAGGAAGATAACAGGAAACACCTACAATGGTCGAACATTACAATCACATGTCACAATCAACCAGGGAACTGCACAAGAAAAACAATAAAATGACAAATGTCAAACATATATAACGATAGGAACTGTAGTACCTGTTTTCTCTGGAGATTTTAGCTGAAATTTCAGATACGATCCACCATAAGATCCAGTTCAATACTCACGAATGTTTCTTTTTAATATAATTGGTCTGCTGTTTTCAAAGCTGGATACAGATAATGCGCACTGGCAGATTAACATGAATGAATCAGTTTTAAGAACATCTTTCAAGCAACAAGAAAAAGCAGAATAAAAAAACTATTGGAAATAAAACAAAAACTTCAAAAATAACCTTTACAACATACATTGTATATGTACAATTAATACTGACAAACTTTATAAAGCCTGTTTAAACCAATAGGAGAAACGCCTCGACGAAAAAAATCCATACCAAAATAGTTACAGCAGCAAAGTAGCATTGCAAATGCGAAAAAGCACTAACATCGAAGTAGGAAAGGGTCAAAGATACAAATCTTTACTTTCTTTTTAAGCTATTTAAGACTTTCACCATAGAATCTCTTACGCAACTAGATGTATTTGTGCATTTACTTTTTCAAATGACAAATTCCTTAATATTGAACGAAATAAAGGTATCATTATTGTCCTTTGTCTATGACCATAACGGTCTATTTGTTCCTATTGTATAACCAATTAAGCAATTTCATTACTCTGTTCATGTGATAAAGTTGTTCAATACCAATAGGTACAGAGCAATATATATATTGTAAAAAAAAATTTTGGAGACTTGTTATTGTTAACTAATCTAAACAATGATGGTCCTTTTGAATTTTCCAACAATTCTATTGTATATCAATCTGTAATGGCCTGGGGAGGTTTTACCTTGAAATAGTGTTACCTTTACATGTAAAATAACAAAGACAAATCTACTCACTTATAAGATTTCAATTTATGTAAGAAATAAAAAATCCCTTTACATTAAGCATAATGCAATATTTATTCTTTGAATGGTGTGATTTTTAAATGAATTCATTTAGTACCTTCCTTTTTCACTGACTATATAAACTCTGTATAGTTCCTTTTTTCATCAACAGATCAAGGTAAAACCTCCCCAGGCCATTACAGATTGATATATAATAGAATTGTTGGAAAATTCAAAAGAACCATCATTGTTTAAATGAGTTAACAATAGCAAGCCTCCAAAATTTTTTTAGAATATATGTTGGTCTGTATCTGTTGCTGTTGAATAAGTCTATCACAAAATTGCTAAATTGGTTATACAATAGGACCAAATAGACCGTTAAGGTCATAGACAAGGGAAAATAAGAGATATAAATTCCCTTTAAATTATAGAGAAAGCAATAATTATTCTTTTAATGATGTAATTTTTTATTAATTTCATAAAGTACATATTTTTTCAGTGACTATATAAATTATATATAGTTCCTATTTTCATCAACAGATCAAGCTAAAACCTCTCCAGGCCATTACAGATTGATATGCAATAGTATTGTTAGACAATTCAAAAAGACCATTATTGTTTAGAGTAGTTAACAATAGGAGTCTCCAAAAACTTTTTACAATATATGTTGTTCTAAAGGTATAGGTATAGGTGAGTTTTATCACATCAATAGAGTAATGAAATTGCTAGATTGGTTGCACAATAGGAATAGGTAAGGTCATAGACAAAGGACAATAAAATTAATTAATCCAAGAGACGTTCTAAATTGATTTCTATTTACATCCAAGCGACAAAATGGAAATGTTATATTCAGATTTACCCAATATAATTATATCTATCAAGTAAGCTACACAAAATCAGGGATATATGTATTATATTTTTATCTAACTTGTCTGAGTTTTCGAAGTTGATGATACTGTATAGTATATATCACATTCTACAAGTAGCTAAATATAGTTAAAAAATCCCACATGAATATTGTTCTGACAAAGTCAATACTAGTATAGAGATACATCATTGTTTTGAAGTTTATTATAATTAATAGATTGTTTTCAATGTAATTTGAACTCTACAGCTTGACATAACACATAAGAATAAATCTTTAAATATGTACATACCTTGTAAAGTTGATATACACGCAAAATATCTGGGCTATATATGATTGATTAATCACAAGGAGACCGATGTGACAGATTGATATAGACAACGACGAAGGCAAATATTGACTGGAAACCACCATAAATCTCAATCCTCGCTAGCATCTGTTGTATCAAACTATTTGGTAAACTTGTTTTATTTTCCATCACAAACTACTAACAAGAGTATCAAAACCACCATTTATGGGTATTTTTCATGTAAAAATCAAAACTGTTAAAAAAATTTATGCTTTTTACCTTAACTGTAGAGTATCTCGGATAAATGACCAATATATAGTATATATTTTCCTTGTGATGTTAGAACATCTAGAATTATTACTTAATTTTGATAAAGTGAGAATATGTGAGGCAACATCCGAATCACAAAGATACATATAAGTACGACACATAAAGGAAAATTGCATGGATACACCACTGGGGG